>DWTU01002149.1:0-11930 GCA_018251515.1 Cecropterus confusis | reverse complement strand
GGTGTTTGTGTATTCGTCTTTGTGTGTGTCCATGGCACCCACGACACATTACAGTTATCTATAAAACAATACACAACAAAATAAAAAAATAATACAAAAAAAAATTAACAAAAAATAGAAACAGACTTCCATGCCACAAAAAAGCAAAAACATAATTTAAATATATTGTTTGGTTTCTTTCATACACAGTACATAGTACATAGTCCCGAAGTCGGCGCTCAACATATCTTGTTAGATTACAACGACGACTCTATGTCTTACAAGTATAAGCCCCGAAACCCTGTTCCATATGAAGTTGCTTACAGATGTCCATGGGCGGCAAAAACCACTTACGATCAGGTGGATTGCATGCTCGATTGGTTTTTTTGAATCAGATATAAAAAAAGTATACGAGAACCTCCTCCTTTTTTGAAGTCGGTTAAAAATGAAAACCAAAAAATATATAAGCTAGATCTTTTAAGTTAGGATACTGACCCCTTGCTGTCATAAAATTTTAGATCTTAGTGTAGTATGTTCGACGACTAATCGAAATTTTACGTAATGGAATATAAATTAACATACTTAATATAACTTTTTCCTTTTTAAGCATAAAATATCACAAAAATATAGTTGAAAGTGTGTAAGTTTATTACTTTTTATCAGAGATCTTTATCGTTTTTTCTCTATCTGCGCTGTAGAAAGTATTGAAATAAAACTCGAAGCGACGCTTAACGTAATAGTCTCTGGAGATACAACAATAGACTTTTGTATTTGAATAGTAACAGTTCACGATTTCTTCTGTAAGAGTTCCGTATAAGTGCTTCAATGGGAATACTATTAAAGACACTGGTTTATGTGAGGTACTTATCTGTGAGTTGGATGGGGCATCATTGCCACACATTAGAATAAAGATGTTTTAGATTTCTATATACAAAACTATAGATTTTGTGTATGTGTGTGGATGTATGCATCCAGGTTCATGCACGATGTGGAAGGAATAATAATAATAAACGCTTTCTACACTCATAGCCTATAGTAGGATTTTATCCTGTGTCGTGGGTGCCATGGACACACAAACACCCAGACCCAGAACAGAAAACTAAGCTCATCGTTCAGATGTCTGTCTGGCCGGGGATCGGGACCCACTGCATGTCAGACCGGTATGGTCACCGCTCCACCACTAGGGTCGTCAAATGAATGGATGAATATTCTCGAAATGCTTATATATAAGGCTATTCAAAAAAGTTTTCCTACAAAACTATACTTGACGACTCTTGGTCTTTTTGGTCCATAGGTGACGGTGACTACTTGAGATCAGTCATCTTAAACCTAACTAATCATAGTTACAAAAAATATCGTAACGCGGCCGTTTATCCGTAAACAGTTCACAATTTAGAGTTTAATAAAGGTTTAAGTGGAAGGGCATTTCGTTGTTAGATTTCAGAGGCATACCGTTTGGCTAATAATTAATAACAGTGACATTTCCTACTGTATTTTGTTTTGAAGGATTGGTAAGGGTACACGAACATTGCAACTTATTCTTTAGGGTTCTCCCTGCGTTACACATGATTGGGTTCTTCATTGTCCCGTGATATGCAAGATCGTAAGTGAAGGGACAGATTCCTCGGGCAGATTTGCATCGTAGAACTCTATCAAACACGGTTGTACGCAATAATCAAACCGATCTTGAAATCAACACCCCCACAAAGGAACAATTAAAATGTTAAGCGATGAAATATTGCGATACAATTCGTATGAACACAATTAAAACGCAGCATTAACAACCCGACTGACGATGACTTCGGCGAGGAGTGCTTTAGCACATTTTGACTACAGATTACGGGCGTGGTTATGTGGCCAAAGTATGAGTGAAAGCGCCTTTAGAGCTTCTGTATTATAATAAAAAAAGCAATAAGAAGAGCTTTCGTGAACAAGCGTGAACACCCTCCACACGTTTATTTCCGTCCGTAAAGCAAGTTGTTCTAGTGTAAGTTGCCTTTCACGTCAGAAATACAATGCCACATCAAAAATAACATGAAAACAAACCGGGAGCACTTGACACAGATTGACGTAACATCAGTAGGTCAGGCCCTTCAAGCTACTATTACGTAAGATCATAGACTTCCATGTCATATTCACACATAGTAACGTCCATAGCCTTCGACGATACTGTGTACAAAATAATAGTTACTATATTTTTTCTCATACGCTAATTCGTGTATTGCATCCCTAATTAATACGTATCTTACATCCCCGCGTAGACCACACTAGTCCTTTTTTTTCAAACTTTCAAAACGTACTTTACGCCGTGGAAGCGACGCCGGTTATGTGGGATTTTTACCGCACTAAAAACCTTCGGTGGCCGTCCTTGGCGCTGCGAAGAAAACATTGGGATCTCCAAAGGAACACAACCTGAGTCCTCTGTGCGCATTGCCCCATCCGCCCAGGTAAGTGGCTGGCCCACAGTACCGTCTGGTCTTCACGACGGTATGCGATCACACATACCACCGTCCTTCCTAGGCTCACTTGACTGGTTGGTTCGAGCTCCCACTCTTGCCGCCCGCAACCCCGCAAGTCCCTTTTAGTCGCTTCTAACGACTGGTGGAGGATACCGTAGCCCTATTCTGATCCCGGGACTACAGGAAAGAGACCACACTACTCCTATCAGAATATTAACCTTTATTTTAGAAGAATTCACAGTTTTTACGGTACACAAAGGAAATCCAAGTTTATTTATTTAAAGAGAAAAATCTCGTTATCTATCTTAAAACCTATGCACGCGTATACAAGCATACGACAAAATAAAAAATTGGAAGAAACTAATCCAACTTGGTCTACGACTTAGTATATTAATAGGTTAATAAATAACAAGACGAAAGATCTTTTAGTAAATCATCTAGAAAAAAGAGAATAAACAAGATATAAGAAATGTATACTACGAATCAAGAGATACCTATTTGTAAGAAATTTTGTACCTAGAAACTCTGTGTACATCCCGTAAATCTGAGCTAACTAGCCGAACAAATAGAATTCTCTGCATAACAAAGACATTTACAACATTGACAGATGGCGCTATGAGCGCTGTTGCCAAAACTATGCTGGTAGGTACATACGGACCGCATTGTTAACTTAGGCGCTAGGCTCTTTGTAGGAGGCCTACAACGTTCGATAGTCGAAGACAAACTAATTTCCATTTACATCGTTATGAGGGTCCGGAGTTCCCAGACTCTTGTTACATTCAAAACATAACATTTTATCGGCAAGATGGTACCGATAATCAAAATGTTTGGAGTTCGCTTCAAATTTTCAAACTGAGGGAGTGTTCCGGATAGAATTGCGTAGATTATTTTCACTTCTCTCACAAAACGGACCCGCTTCATTAACTCGAGGCGTTTCCAAAACAAATTAATTGAGCTATGAGGAAAACGGCGTGAGTTGAAAATACAAACAGTAAAAAAAAGTATTTTTTCTAGATTTTAATGTGGAAATGAGTACCTAGTGCAAGTGCAAGTTCTTTGATGTAATTTTATTTTTACCTAGTTATACACTGTTGCAGGCATGGACGTTTTTCAAAGTCTTTATGGGATAAAATGCCTGCCTATTACATGTAAATGCATAAACGTGAATTGTAAGATGAAAAAAAAAATACTGTAGAGGGATCATGGGACACGATAATGCCGCATATTTTATTTATTTTACGTTTTGAAGTTGGTTGAAGGTGGTGAAGATTTTCTAGTTCAACACCAGCGACACAGTTTTGTTCTGGTTCGAAGGAGTACGGGAAACATACTTATCTCAGACTTTTGAATTAAGTCCTCAGGAGAGCCACAACTTTAGCCGACCTCAAGTAGGACTCTAAATGTCCACGGGTGGCAGAGGTCCCTACCCTGTCAAGTAGTACCTGCTTGTTTGCTAATTCTATATAATAAAAAAACTGTTTTATGTAGCCAACTATCAAGCTGCCTCCTTAATTACAGCGATATCTTAAACTGAATCATGAGACAGCAACAGAACAGCAAATGTCCGTTTCCACACCGCTATAATGCAAACTTGTTAAACTTTCCCCGGAACATACGTGAGTTACGCAAATGTTTTGTTAATGATACTTTGTTATGTGTACAGATTTTGAGATAATCAAATATGGCCTAAGTAATCTAAATCTGAAATATACCATTATTACAAAAACTTATTGTCAAATTGCTCAGATCACACATTCGTCAACAGCACGAATGTGTTATCTGATTTTGGTAATAAGTTTTTCCAAGTTTCTATCGTCTATACAATCTATTGTTCAAAAAAGTTCAATATTCATGATCAGAAGGGGTACAGCATCTGTGCATATAAATAATAATGTCTTGGGTCCCTACCCCATTATAGCGAGATTCTGAAACATAAGTGCGGCTGTAACATATGACGGTTATACATAACGCATAACACGAACCTTACCTACGATGTTCTTTGTCATACTCGTACCGACTAAGGGAAACTTATTTGAACAACGCGGGCTAAATTGTGATGGCTTGATACTGTATTACATATGTCCTGGTGGGTATATGTAATAAACTTTTGTGATTTTTGTCTTGAGACAAACTTACTACGTTCTTAATATACAATACTTTTAAGCCGATCAATTTTTTGTGACAAATATTTTAAGAAAACTAATTTATTGACATCCTTTTATAGCATTGTCATAGTTCTACGGTGCATTTTTATGATAAAGAGGAACATACACTTAACACAGTCACAAAATACTATATAAGCACTTTATCATTTAAAGAGGAATTATAACGAGCTAATTTGAATAAATGGTATTTAAATTTCTAATCCTTATAAGATTTTTATTGTTTATTTGTTAAGCATTGATACTCCCAGATCTACCAAATCGAGACTGGGGCGTATCAGGAAACTGCAAACAAAATAGCACCGAAGGTAATTGTTTCGACGAGCCGAGTTCAATCCCCGGCCGAACAGACATCTGAATGATGAGTTTAGATTTCTGTTCTGGGTCTGGGTGTTTGTGTATTCGTCTTTTTGTGACCATGACACCCACGACACAGGAGAAAATCCTACTGTGGGGCTATGAGTGTAGAAAGTGTGTGTGTTTAAATTTAACGACGCGCAAACCTGATAACCTAGAGGCACTAGACAAAAAGACACAAGATCTGGTAAACAGAATCTCATAATATATAAGATAGTCAATAAGATAATACAATAAATCTGACCCATCTATCGGACACCCAAAGCCCTGAAATCGGATCAAAGTGACAACGTTAATATTTCACTGAACTTGTCTTGTTGTGTGACAGAAAATTTCACATTATCTTTATTGCCTTTTGTATTGTGCGTAATTATTCGACAGCCAGTAGGTAGGTATACATTTTCAGGTAAAGAGTAATTTTAGGATAACGCCTTTATTATTTAAAATAATGAAAATTTATAGTCAGCTCATGACAATGTTTGACCTAGAACCAAGAGTTGAACTTTTACAACTGCCATAAAAATTTGCGTGAAAAATTTCTATTTTATTTCAGCAACCGCTTTCATTCACCAGGCGTCTAAATGAAATATCCGTGTGTAGGGGTTGTTTGCAATGCGGGATCTGTCAACAGTTGTACCGCGAATAAAACAGGTACACAAAAAAAACCAATGACTGCCATCAGATGACACGCTTGCTAACCATGCTCTATGTTCAGCAATGAAATTCCACACAGTTTCGTGCCATAATTTGAAGGTGGTAGAACTCTTTGTGGTTCGACTTCGGAGGCACTATCGCCGCTCCTATTTCTGCTTAATAATAGCAGTGTCATGCGTTGCTGTGCTCTGGTCTGAAAGGTATGGTAACATGACATACTTAGCGGAGGCGTCCCAATTTATTCTATTCAAGGAAGCAACGCATCTGTGGCCGACCTCAGATAAGACTGATAGTATCTGGGGTTGATTATAGATGTCCATGGGTGGCCGTGGCCACTTACCATCAGGTGTACTGCATGCTTTGCTACTTCTAAGTTATTAAAATGATAATAATAATATTTATAATTAATTGTAGTAAATTTCAAATATCAAAATCAAATACTTTATTCTTCCATCGGGACCGAAAGGAATTGCAATAACATTTTCTATTACAATCAATAATATAACAATCGTGATGAACAGCATCAAAACCAACGCTTTAAACAGGTACGTCAAATAAAGGAGATCAGTGGGTACTGGAAGAAAATGTAATATCGCCGGCAAGTTACGAGAGCTTTACGAGATCAAACGCTTTATTACACGAAGAAACAATTTTCATCATGGTCCTGCATAGTCGTTCGTTACAACGTTGCTTAAAAATGTTTCAAATTCTTTCATGCAAGACGATTAACCATCATTAGACTCCTTCGACGCAAGCGATAAATTCTCTAGACGCATAAGCTTTATTGGACTTGTTGATGTTACATTAAACAAACAAAAATGTTAAAAACAGAAGTATTGCATAGAAAATTATGAATCTAAATTGACAGTATTCCAACACTTCTTTTTTCTTTGTTTTAATCTTCTTCTTTCTATCCTTATTAGTTTGTATCTATTCATGCTATTCATATAATATCTTACGCTTTTACACTAAAATCTAAAAGAGATAGATAGTAAATGAATAGCTATTTTAAAAGTCAAACTTCTACTAAACAAGTCTGTTACACCACATAGTGTATCAGACTTGTTAATTAGAAGTTTGGCTTTTAAATTATTCGATACCAAAATTTTCTGTTAAATAATTTAAATTTAACCACGGTCAGTTTCCTTTGAATAAAAAATAGGAAAATATAGAAATAGATTTGTTTCTATAATAGTAACAATACATTTATTTTAAGATCTTCTTAAAATACCTACAAATGCAGGAGATACTTGTGTCTTAATGAATACACAAAAATAAAGTCAGAGTGTCGATATACCAATGTTTGTCCTGTCTGGTACCAGCTTTTGACTACGTCGTTGTCGCTCTTAGTCTTAATCAACCACACAATTATTTTTAGGAGCATTCTCGACAACATCTTCGACAATTCTTTTCTTTCATTGGTCGGCTCGGACAAGCTTGAATTTGACAAACACTTATAATGGACTTACCGGATGAGGGCCATATAAAATAAATCATCGATCACAACCTAATTTTTTATACATTTTTTAATCCTTGACGTAAAAAAACACAAACGTAGTTCAATTTTGATCAGCAGCGTGACTTTCCAGCATTTGATATTTACCTCCTACACACTATCTTTGACTTAGAAATTCGATTCATTCAAAGTTAAACCAAACACTATCGTTAGATAGAACAACTAAATGTCGGGTTCTTAATTTTTGATTCAGTCATGACGCAAGTGACTTCCCTATAGAAACGCTAGTTCTGTAATTACAACCAGGGACGACTCGCTCGGCAGAACATTCGCACAATTGAACTGAAGTGGGTCACCCGCAATCATCGCGAAACGCGAAAGACTATACGTTTAAAACTTATTCTTGTAATAAGGGAACAATATAACTTCAACTGAAAATCTACGACAAGCTAACAAACGCGGCAGAGAAATGACGACGTCGGGCGCGGCGCGACTCTAATTACGAAGAGAAGACTAGCAATTTGTCTTAAAGTAAGAGAACAGTTTATTTACACCATTGGACATTAAAACAATGTAGGCACACTAATTAAAACGAGGGAACTTGTTAACGCAGGGCATATTACGAAGCGAATTTGAGGAGATAAGAAAATTTCGTTTATACTAACGGCATTGTTTTGAGTTACTTAAATCATTTAAATTGGTTACGATACCAAAAACATTTGAAAAGCCAAGGTAGGTAGATATAAAATATAAGAATAGAATAAGAGAAAATTAACAAGACCTAAGAAAGAAGGATTAACAATTAAAATTTAATTATAAAGTTAGTCCTGATTATTCCCTGAATTCGTAATTTCCAAAACACCGAAGTTACATTTAGGTCATGAATAATAAATGACGTACATTCTATCACCTAATTAGCGAAGACGGCTTACAATTACGCTAAATTCAATCGAAATATGCTACGAAACCAGCGATAAATACCAGTTTCATTGGAATAATATATGTATTTTTACCCGACTGCGTCAGAAGGAGGGTAATGTTTTTTGAGGATATATATGTATGTTTGTATGTATATTTTTTTGGCACGCGCTACAACCCAAACGGCTTGGCGGATTGTGAAGTATGACATATTATTAAAATCGTCTTAATTTGGAGAGTGACATAGGCTATATAATTTTTTAATATGGCACCTGAAAATAGGGGAAGGGTAGATTTTATTTATTATCACAACAATATGGGCTTCAAATGATAGCTAGTAAAGTAGTTTAAAATGGTCTATTCTAAAAAATATATCATTTTGACGAAACTTATAAAAAACGTTAAATCAAATGATATATTTGATTATTTTGAACAAAAAAAAAATCGTTTTAAGCAAACGGGATTTTTGTTTCAATATTCTATCAATGTTACTAGTTACATAAATGTGCAATAAAAGTCTACACCATCGGCGCCTACCAGCTTCGTGAGGATAATGATGTAATATTTCAAGCACGCAAGTCTTGGCTTCGGTTACAGAAAACTTTTTATATTACCTATATGGTCTAGTTATCATTTATCTACAAACATTTGCTCTGATATATCGAACAATAGATATTATGGTTCTTATTAATGGGCGAACTTCGCATATACAATGATATAGGCATAATTATAACTATTTAAAAGTCCGTCACACACACGTTGTAAGTGTATTGGTATCACGTTCTCATCGTTAAGTTTAAGTCTTCCAACTATGTTAGTCATAATTTATTGTACTTTGTACTCAACCTACGTTACTTCTTAAAATATCAGCATATTTTCAGAGCTTAGTATCTTAAAAATATGAAGTGTCCACGAAATCCTTAAGCTTCACCAAAGTAATTTTATTCAACCACGCTATCTGGGATGAGGGGTTTAAATAATTTTGAATGGATTAAAACGCTGCGAGTAATTAAGTCCGTTTTCAACCGTGCCTGTCAGTAACGCTTACAGAATATTTTTAAATTCGGAAACTAAAGTTTTTAAAGCATAATTACACGTCAAATTCTTCCCCGAAAGAGACTGCTAATAATCCATCACCAATGTTCCAACAAATTATAAGAATAATATGATTAAAGCAACGAACGCCTAACGTTTACAAAAAACACTTACGAATAAAGGCTCGTCTAAACCTTCTCCTGGCATTAGACTAGACACGGCATCTAAAACAGTAGGATATAGTTTATTACTAAGTAAGTCAAATAATATTCTCAAACTAGACGAAATTACAGTTTCAGTCGAGATGAATGACAGCGGCTATTTATACAGCTGCGTCTCAACCTAACTTGCCAGATGGCCAGCTTGAATTTAATATTAGCCCCTCTGTTCTTTCACATCAGGTTCTTATTACTTCATCGCTTCGATCTTGCTCATTGTTTCTTGCAATTTTTGAACAAAGAACACAGAAAATATCGCGTGTTTCGTTCAAAAGTGAAATGCACTCTCTTTGTTCTAACAGAAGATTGCCTTAATCATGAATCGCTTCTCTTCTGTCAGATATCCTGTTTAGCTGTACAATGTACATGCTTTTTGCTCCTTTCATCTAAGGTACGTTTGTTTCTGTATTTTCTTTGTCTGTTGTAAAGCAAAGTTTTGTCGCATTCCTATTTTATTCCTTATATATCCTTAATTCATCTTTATGCATATAAATTAAAAACATACACCATTATGATGATATGATGATGATAACCTACATTGCGATAACGCAGATGACCTACAACCGTTCATTTTTACACGCGTAATGTGGTGTGTAATGTAACACAATCTATCTTTATTTTACAAGAAGAAAATTCCTGTTCTACAGGAATTTTACCAACTACCGAAGCTTGATTCCTTTGCAATATTTTATTAAAACATACTCGTCTTCTGATCCCAGATAATATCAAAATTTTAATATCGAAAATTTTAGTAAAAATATTATTCCCTAGCTTTCCCTGCTTTGTAGAAGCAACGAAAACGAGCCTATTTATAGAAAATTCGATTAAACGCATTAATACACCGGAAAACACATTAGTGGTAGCTTCAAGTTTTAATTTCCCGTCGGAATACATATTGCAATATTAATTTTTCTCTGAACACTGCACGCTTGAACCTTGTTTTTCGCAACATATGAAACCGTTTCAATGTTACAGTGTTTATTAAATTCTAGGCATGAAATAGAATTAAGTTGCCAAAGTAGGTCGCGTAAATGCATCAATTAAAATGCGACTAAATGAACTTTAATGTTTTTAAAGTAGCACAGTTACAAAACAGTGACATTGTATGTGATGTACGTTTTCCTAAATATGCGAACGGACTTCAAACAATCATTTTTCGATTCGATCGTATGCCTATATGAGTAACTCAAAGATAAAATGTTTGACTGTAGACGAGTCTAAAATCAAATATACCTACATAAGACAGTAAACAAACTAAACCCTTTCACTATATTATTTGCATTTCGCGGTCCTCTTCTGTATTTAATTTAAAGATCGCGCCCTTATTTGCATTCCACTTCACGCTTAACGAATACCTGTGTCGGATCCCTTGGTCTTTTTACAGTTTTATTCCCGGGCCTTTTCGAGTTTTCCTTTTCCGGAGTTTCCTTCAATGCACAGAAATTCATGAAAGAATTAAGTGCATTAATTCAGGCGACACGCTCTTTTTATATTCCGCAGCTTATCTGGCCCAACTGATTCCTCGAAATGACTCATTTACCGAAATCATTTGAATAAACGTTGCGAATACAGAATGACCGTACAACGTGAAATTTGGTGAAGGTGAAGAAAGTTGTTAAATAAAAATTTGCTACAGACATTTCAGACAATACATTTACTACGTTAACAGATTACATTGAAAAGAAGGTTATATAGCTCACCACTCTCTATATGATATGATACTCTGTACTCAAATAATTGTATACAAAAAATCGATGTATAAGAGGAATAATTTTGCTATTCAATGAAAGATGTTTTTTCATCACTTTTGACTGTCACCACTTAACGTAATATTACTAATTCCGACTTTATGTCAATTAATACTAATACACTCGGCTAATTCTCCATATATTACATTATTGCCAATGAAATTACTATTAATGATTTGGTTATGTAAGTAGTCGATTTATTCCGCACTTCTCATGCATATTACATAAATTAAATGACTATAAAATTTTGATAAGCACTAAGAATCTTGTAACATATAATGTGTCAGGACAGTTACTGAAATGGACTACGGCCCGATGTATTTCAATCATATCAATCAAAAGTTGCTTATAAAACTCGGTTAAATAGTATTAACACAAAGAGAAGTCAAAGATCATCACTCTTAAAATCAAACTCTACTGTTACAAGTATTTCAATTTATGACTGAAATACATGTACATTAGGATAAAATGTTTATTAATCTAGAATATGTATTAGAGTTAAGGCGGACGGCAGTTATTTAAGTTTAAGTTTGTGATTCTCCTATTTGTGGCGTTACTAAAGTTAATGACAATCAAAAAGTATTGTATTGAAAATCCACAAGGACCGACGATCGACAAATATACGACGCATGTAGTAGTATACATTATTATACATATATCAGGCAGCTAAGAACGAAAGTTTTGCTCAGAATGTTTTCCGTAACGTGACCATAGCATCTAAAATACCTATCAAAATACAGGTAAAACTATCGTGAGTCGTGAGTGCAATAAACATATGTACATATACATCAAACAAGTGATACATCACCTCAATACAAGTTACTGTCAATCATTAGCTAATACGTAAAGTGTAATGACGGTGTTGTTGTGAATTGGATCGCATCAATCATACGCAATAATGGGATGGGCTCCAGTGATATCGAATATTAAAGTATATATGACTG
>DWTU01002148.1:0-11931 GCA_018251515.1 Cecropterus confusis | reverse complement strand
GCTGATATCAGGAAAGCACCCAGTAAGGTCATGTTTTAAAAGCTTGTCCGAGAGCATTATATGAACATTGCTACTGTCTCTGTTACTGCATTTTTATAAAATATGTTTTTGTTATAGATTTATTTTGTGTATTGTATGTGTATTGTATTTATATATTTTATGATATTTATATATGTATTTATAACTTAGTATATTCTATATTGTTTTTGTTCACATTTAAATAATCAAAAATTTTCCAGCCACCCAGGGTTGAGTAGTAGAGAATGCCATCAGGCATTAAGTTTGCCCTATTGTGACTTTATATAAAGGTGCAATAAATATATAAATAAATAAAAGAAATGTAGTTCATTATATCTTTTTTTATCAGATTCAAGTAGCAAACGAGTATGAAGTCCGCCTGATGGTAAGTGGTTACCGCTGTCTTATGTAGAACAGGGGTTATGTCTGAAGTCGATCACAGATGCGTTGCTACTCACGAGAACTAAGATGGCTGCTTCATATATGTGAGCCGGCAAAGAAACTGCTTCACACTAGAAATAGATGTCGTGGTACCTCCTCGACCAAACTAAACTGGTTCTAACACCTTGTTGAGTACATATATTAGTGCTTTGCTAAACATAATTATGTCACAGACATCCCATATGCTATGTCGCAAAACGTATTAATAATCAATAATCCACTCTTGCTAACAATTGGCTAAAGATAAGTAATAAGAACTATACAAGTCGTTGTAGCGTTAATAAAACTGCTTATTAACCAATATACTATCGATTTTTAATGACTTTACTCAGTGCTCCAATTCTATGAAACGGATGTTGAAAATGTATTCTACTTTTGCATTTATTTCAAAGAATTGTTATTCTATCATTCTTGTTATTCTGAAGAACTTATTATTATTCATCGGTGCATCCAGAACCCAGTAATTATTACTTTACAGACTCTTTATAATATCGAATTATAAGCGAGCTTACGAGGGGTTCTAACTTAGTTCTCAGGGGTAGCAAATCATCTGTGGCCAACCTCCGGTAAGACTAATCTTATTTGTGGTTGATTACTGATGTTCATGAAGATGAACCTACCGATTGCAATCTGCAAATCTGCAATTGTACATGACCTAAACCCTTTACAGCAGTACTTATGTTTATTTGAAACGACCGACCGACGACCCGCGTGGCGGAGCGGTCACCATACCGGTCTGATAAGCAATGGGTTCCGGGTTCGAACCCCCGCTCAACAAACATCTGTATAATGAGTTTAGATTCTGTTGTGGGTCTGGGTGTTTGTGTATTCATCTATGTGTGTCCATTGTACTTACGACACAGGAATCCTAGTGTGGGGCTATGAGTGTTGTAAGCGTTAATTTGGAAAGGTAGATGCCGGCCAACTTACATATTTGACGACCGACTTGGTCCTCAGTAGTGGCAACGATTCCTTGGCCTGCTGGTACTAGCTGACGTGACATCTGAAATCAACCCCAAATAGCATTGGAGTGTCATCTGCGGTCGTTCACATCAGTGATGCTTCTCCTGAAAACAAAGTTGTAACGCCTCACCTGAGTGACTTGGCCTAATCACACCCTTCACTTCATGCTTGACGGTCGCGTAGTATATAGAAAGGCAGAATAACGTTATTCTAAATTCGGAGTTCAAATGTTAAACAAGCCTCCTAACAGGCAGACAAATGTCCAATTTTCGTATCTCTGAGTCATAACCCTAAATAAATATATTCATCATTTGAAATGCAAAATCACTTATTATGTTACTTTTTATTTACAGATACAACTTATGATTACAATGTCAAAACATATAATTTCCTGTTTCAGCCAAACAGCCACATTTACGAGAGCGTGACGGTATTCTGCCCATCGGAACGTGCTGAACTGGTCGACCTGCTGACCTCCGAGGACATTCTCCTCGACCTCACCCAGCCCTTGTACCTGAACTTCACCCACGAGGCCATCGTGAACCGTTTTGAAAAACGCTATGAGGCTCACGATAAGATCACCGGCGATGTGTACGTGTGCGACAAGCCGCCGGAAGACAACAGCTCTGATGAGTAAGAATATCATTTTCATACCAGATTCTTACCGTAATAACTTTAAAAATTGAATTTTAAAGTTGAAAAACAATCTAACTATGTGCAAAATCTAAAAGTAGGATTATAACTACTACTCACCGACTAGTCTCCGAATAGTCACTTGCAAAATTTGCAAAGCGTTGTTACTTCCGAGGATCAAGATTGCCTCTTATATAAGAGAGAGCCGGCAACTACACCAATACACCGAAACACAAAACTACTCCATGCTACAAATATGCATGCTATAAATTTGTTTTTTTTTTTTAGTTTTACTGCTTTTCAGAGGTGACATATTCTATTTTTGATTAGGTTTAGATTTTAATATGCTGCAGATGCTATCACAAGGTTCCACAAAAACATTAAACTATCTCTCGAGACTTCGCGAACACGAATTCGATTAATATTTATACATAAGGTACTACGCCGACAAGATGAATAAAATCTGACAATGCTATGCGGATTATATGAATAATACGAATTGTTGGCACATTTAAAATATTAATCATCTAAAAGCCACGCTTACAATGTGGATTATTGCTCGTTTGCAAAAACCAGTATTCTTATTTTTACAATCATGACTTTTACAAAATATTTGTTATCCATTGTCCCTAATCTTATTTCCCCATTTCAACACTGGAATGAACTTGGCAAGGTTGTAAGCTATTTGGCTTACGTAAGCTGAAAATTTGGCAACCTTTTCTACGTTTTAGCTTTCAATAGTTTACTTCGTTAATTTATTAGTTGCCCGGCGTAGTTGAAATTTGACCGTAATTAAACCCAAATGAAAGCTTAACTTGATATTTACCGAAGTAACATGAGTAGTTCAAAAGATACACATTTCAAAGATATTTGAAAAACACACAATAAATTGAATGAAGTTTAATTGATTATAAGCAATAAGCGTTTTTCATTTATTTTAATTTAAAATATTTATTACCTATATATCTATATCTATAAATATAATAAAACTGTAGAAGAGTTTAAGTCAGTACATTAAACAAAAACTAAAAAAAATATGCCCTAGGGGACTTCATACAAGTAACACAAGCCAAAAAAAAAAATTTTGAATTTCCTGTCTGTCTGTCTGTTGTGCGGCTTTAACTCAAAAACTACAGGACGGATTTTGATGTAACTTTTTTTGTTATAAAGCTATTAGCCCTCGGAAACATATAGGCTATAATGTATTTTGAGTTTTTTTTGTTTGAATGTCTGTTGTCCGGCTTTTACGCAAAAACTACTGGACAGTCCCAAGCGTTGTTTTGTCAATCTCTCCTTGCCATAGAGTAACTTGAATATAAGATATAGAAGTTAAAGCCAGCGCCATCTATTGACTACCTGTCAATTATACATATAGTACATTATATAGTTGAGAGACACTGATAATTTAAGAGGTTTCTATGTGATATCATAAATAAACACATTTTCTTGCGCTTTCATTACAAACAATGGCTAAACCCTTCGAGATAAATCAAAATAATGTGTATTTTTCGTATATTTTTAGTTATCGCACTTTTACACATTACTAGTACTTAATACATAAATATTCC
This sequence comes from Cecropterus confusis, assembly GCA_018251515.1. Classification (NCBI taxonomy): domain Eukaryota; kingdom Metazoa; phylum Arthropoda; class Insecta; order Lepidoptera; family Hesperiidae; genus Cecropterus; species Cecropterus confusis. The sequence goes on along the minus strand of DWTU01002148.1, from coordinate 8,308 downwards.
GCCCTCATTCTCTACATTATCTTTAACTATACCAAATCTCACACTATTCCGTGGTCGCAATTTTTTAAAAATGGATTGGAAGGTTACGTTTCACATATATATTTATAGATGATGGACATTTTTAAAGCATATGTTTTATTTCTCGCTCTTCATCATTATGTATTTTTATAACTAACTAGATTTATAATCTAAACAGCTGTAGGCGAGCGAAATTTCAAACAAGTTTCAAATTCAGCAACTTCATTTGTATTCACAAACATTCGACGTTGTTAATAGAAGCGACTTAGTTAATTGGCATGTTTATCCTATATTATAGTGTATAACTATCCATTAGTGACGTAGCGTGGGGGAGCTATGTTTCCGGGCGGCACGTTTTAGGGGCGGCAAAATTACCTTCTACGTAATATATAAGCAGTTATTTTTGTAGAAATACCTCGACAATAAACCGAGAGGCATATTTAGGGAGCGGCAAAATATTTAGATTTGACGACCTTTTTTTCGTCGTCAAATTGACAAGACGCAGGTGTCAAAGACTATTTAGGTATTGCGATCGATTTTTGTTTGGCCGTCAATTTAGATTTTGTCTTGTTTTTTCGCCGCCGAGTGGGCGGAGACAAGTGTTTACCATTTCGTGATTATATTATCTCATTCGAAATTCTATAATGTTTGTTTTTACCTTATAACAACATGCATATCGAGCTTCTCAGAAAAGTCATAGTCGCATCGACTCCACATGTTTTTCAGTTTTTAAATTTGTTCCAGTCTACCACCGGACGTGGAGTTAGTTCGTCTGCAACCAGAACACATGAAGGCGGTTCACGACCTGTACCCGGCGAGTGACATCGAATGCCGTGAAGTTTTTGAGAAGCTGGTCGCCGAGCTGCCCGCTTACGGCATCTTCGTGGAAGGTCAGCTGGCAGCTTGGATGGTCCAGTCCTACTATGGCGCTATGTTCTCCATGCAAACTCGGCCAGAGTTCCGCAGGAAAGGCTACGGGATCTATTTGGCACGGCGCCTTACTAAAGAGGTCGCCGCCCGGGGCTACAAGCCCTTCGTTGTGATTCGTCCGGAAAACGACGCGTCTCGTTCCCTCTACACCAAACTCGGTTTCGAGAAACGTTTCCGAACGGTGCGCGCCGTCTTGCGCCCCCGCTAGCGCGTTAAAGTTGATCACTAGCAGATTTTATTTTTTTAAGACTTTTGAAAATCAATTTAGCTTGCGATCTTTGATCGTTTAGAGAATCTTAGTAGTAGCTTTAAGATTGGAGCGGCTAGTGCTCTCGGTCTGTGTGTCGCATTCGTTACTCGTTAAAACGGGATCCCTAATGTTTCGATCTATTTTGGTATTAAGGCCTTAGAGGACGACGTTTACAGATGGAAGGACCGAGATACTTCATCAAAGTGTTCTTAACAGATAATCAAATCCGGAATGCGATGTCATTTATTACCGATGACTATTTACTTTCGACTGTAATAACAAATCGTAATGTGTTAAGAAAAGTAAGAAAAGAATATTCCATTTGTATCGGCGGCCATTTGACAATACTTTTGAGCCAATGCTAATTTAATCTATAGACATAGTCCTTTTGAATACTTATCACATGAATGATACACGAAAAGATTTGAATGAAAAGTACATTCGCATACTTTTAGCTCGCTTTGCCGGATTCGAGAGCTATAGCCGTTCGCTGCGTTTTAGCGTACGCATAGTTACTGTCTCAATGATACTAAATTGTTAAGAACTATTATGAACTAAACACTTTAGTATTTCACTTGTCAGCATAATACATACACACAATTAAATATATATATTTTGAAGAGTAGACCGATGATTCAATTACGGGTACAAGGCATATTTATAATGCAGAGTTAGCAACTAACATGTTATAAATATTTTAGTACTTCCATAAAGTTTAACCCGGCTCTAAATGTAACAGAATGAAAAATATTTAGAATGATTTAAACATAATGTCCGCCTGCTCATCCCGGTGTATCATGCTCGTTTCTAACTCTACACCCAAGATCGACTTCGTTCGTTCGTACGACCTCTACATACATATATTTGCCAAAACCATAAGTATTTTACAATAATAGGAGCAGGCTGAATCGTAAACCATAGATCTGAAGAAGCGGCTGGAAATTACTAAGTTGTGTTCAGGACCGGTTTTAGTGGGGCATTTAGGGAGGCCTGCATAATATAATTACAATATTACAATGCTTCTACAAAAAACTATTACAAATGAATATAGCCACTTACAAAATAATCCAAGCAATATTGAAGACATACTAAATGAAAAAAATTATTGGAGTTGAAAAGACAAAGCGTTTAATTATTAAATATTAGGCGTTAAAGTGCATAATAGTTCTTGACAGCAAATTAGTTTCTATCTCATTAGGCGAACGCTTTAATACCACTCGTTGACCGAGCGGAAACTATTCTGTCTCATGGTTTATGAAATTTTGGGACCCGTTATGATCTGAAGTGTGATAAAGACGTTAGCGTAAACGTATTTTATCTTTAAAAGAAAAAGAATACATGAGAAAGAAAGTTCCCGTCGTTGCACCAGAGTTGCACAATTAAGTATTCGACAAATAATTCTCAGGCACCGTTAATGTTACTCAACGCAATGAATATTTCTCTATCTAGTAATAATTGAATAACCACAGATTAAATAAGTTCGTAAGTCAAATAATGAGATTATTTTGGGAATGGAAACTTTGCGGGTGGAACTTGTATTTTTATTTATTTTTAGATATAGGTTTGCTGAAGTATTCAATGCAGAAAGTAATAATTACTACTGATTTCCTTCATTTTCGTATTTTTATAGTTTTATTACGAGGTTTGCTATTATGCCCGAAGATGTTGGTTCACTGAAAACTGTCGAACTGTATTACGATATAACTTGCGGTAGATATTCAGTACTTTTTAAACAATAAAATAACCAAGTAATTAGGTACCTATCAATAAACCAATGATTTAAAAAAATAACTTTACAATAATATGTGAGAGACGTTAATTTTAGACAAACATTTTTAAACAAATTACAACGTATTTTAACGTAACTGATTAAGTCGTTACTATAAACAAGAACAGTTTAAGTATAATCAATAACATTAACATTTCTTAAAAAAAAAGTAATAATATTTTTTACTTACCGACTCAATCTTTTGTTACAATAATTTTTACACTTGACATTTTCAGTGGAGGAATCATTTTCCGGGATCTCGTTTCTACAATAGCATACATTGTTGAAAATTGCGAGAAATCATTTAAAATTTGATACGAAAACGTAGATAGGTAGGTATTTTAATATGGGAATCTATTTTACAATTATATATCGAAGTATGTAGGTATATTGGAATGTTTGCTACTCATGATATACAGACGAGATTGTAATAATATTATTTAGTTGTGGATTTTTTACTGTATGAGTATTATCGTATATAAACATTTATTATACTGCTTTTATATTAGTTAGTGTATATTTCGTTTGTCCTATTTATATGTGAGTTTATGTCTTCCTGAAGACTGGTGTATAGGTGAAAATACTGAAAAGGCTTGAAGGGTGGAAAATACAGACAGAAAATGATCAAGACGTTACTGCTATTTGTACCTTAGTATTAATAAATGGATACCTTATATGTACAAACAATTTTCCCTATGAAAATGGCACGATATTTGGTATAAAAATTAATTGGCAATGATGAAAAACTTGCTCAACTTTGAGAGCTTCCACCTTACGTAATCGTATCTACGAAAGTACTAACGGTGTTAATTTTAAAATAAATTTGGCCAAATTAATCTGTTATTGTTGAAACAAATTAAACTATGGAAATTCGTCGGACATCACGTAATGGAGCAACGTGGTGGAGCATGCTCCAGGCCTGGCCTCCCTACTTGAGGAAGGTGCCGTGTACGATATATATGGGTTGCAGCTAATGTATGGAGAATGGTTTTTAGGCTAATCAAAAGTTTTGACTACTATTCTATGCGTTATATAAATCATTATCGAGGCACGTTACAAATAAGTGGTTGTTTAATTATGTTACGATGCAAAATCACCTTGATGCTCTAAGTGACAATCTCAAACAAGGTTTTGTATATCATCTTTTTAAAGACTCAAACAACAGCTAACCAAGTTACGAGTAGTAACTCAACAAAACATGGAAATTTTGCGGAAAATAGATGTGGTGCAGATATATTAAATACGTTGAATAATAAAGATTTCTCCCTAACTCTTAACTCCTTAATGTAGATTCCACAATGAGTATTTTGCGTATGGAATGGAAATGGAAATGGAATTCAGCAGCTATACTGCCGAAATAATGGCACAGCACTGCCACATTAATATTTTGCCAAACCGTTCTTTCTGTAGAAGATAGAACATGAATTATATTAAATTAAGGATAGGTTTACAGGGCACAGACTCACACTGACAAGTTGTATTTATTGAGTGAGTAAAGATAATGCGTTGACCATATTAAAATGGATAAATTATCTAGAACATTTATGAAATGCCATTCCTACATTTGTCTGGTCGTCACATAAAATGAAAGTATATGATAAACATGCATCGCACTAATGTAACAACCATTTATTTTAAAATAAACAGTCATTATCAACATGCAATCATGCTAAAAGCTTTCCCACTTTCCTACTTCTAAGTAGGTATACGAATAAGTAGTTCGAAAATTTCGAAAATTTCTTGAAGTTATTAATTGTAAGAGAACTTTTCTGAACACTATCCCTTGCCTAACAACAATTGAAAAGGACACTTCTCCGTCCTAATAACTGCAGTTGACGCAATATATTGTAATCGCGGTATATTTGAAAATACTTCTGCAGGTGCATAAATAATGTAGTGTCCGTTCTGTATTGTTTATCACTTACTTACCTTGCAAAGGTATCGAGAAAGTAATAAATAAAAATGATATATACAACTTTGTTTTATTGTGTATCCTAGTTAGTTCCCAAATATCTATTTAATATTTAAAACTTAGTGTTATCGTATTTACGCAGTTTAATCTGCTTATAAACATGTAAAAAAAGATTTAATAAAATAGGTATATTTACTAAGCTTTCTGCTATAACTAATCTTTAACAGCATAAATAGTTATCTTTTGCATAATGTTAAAATATGGAGCATTTCTTTAGGTTACTGCTTCCCTTGATTATGCCGATTAGATACTGTGTAAAAATAATTTTGATTTAAAACATATTTCTACCTAATTGTACCTAACTATAAGGCCGACAGCCCAAATGATCAAAAGGAATCACCGTCGCCTGAACCGTGGACATTTGCAACACCAGAGGAAAGCGTCAATTCCAAACGTTGTCACTTAGGTATCTAAAACTATGTCTTATGCATTTAAAATTTAAAGAAATATAAATTAATCCAAAGCCTAAAAACTTTGGAATGAATTACTAAAAGGCGAAAATAAAATAAAAACAGTATCGAATATCTTAAAGCTCGAGTTATGTGGCCTAGTTTTGTGTCAATTAATACAAAAAATACGTAGTTAAGAGCACATACTTTAGCACGTCTGAAGAAGAAAAAAAGTTGCCGACGAAAGCATTTTGTAGAATGAATGGAATTTCAGTTATACTTTATGAAATATTTTAAATAAATCTCAATGCGCAATACTTAAAAAATATATATTGTATTTACTTCACATACTTAGTCTCTGTTGATATTTCGGTATTAGTGTTTACTGCAATAAATAGTTGTATAATGTTCATTAAAATTACTTCTATTTTAGAATAGGGGTAAAATCGCGAGCAGCAAACAATATTATACCCATTTCCTTAATGTACGTAATCTGTTATCAATTAATTATCTTCTACATTGAAAAACATTCAAACTCTTTGTGGTTCACTTCGGAGGCACCACCGCAACATCTAATTTTTGCCATCGTTTCTAATGCTCGAATTAAGCACTGCTATGTCCTAGTTTATGTGTTATTTATAAGGAACAACATATAACCCACCCACAACCAATTTCATAATTCATTTCATTAATTCATTCACCAATTTCATAAAACCACCAATTTCATAATCAGGGATACTACCTAACGTGTCTCTAGCCAACTTCAGGTACTATCTGTAACTGTTAACTTTAATAATATTTAAAGCTCGTTATAGGCGTTCATTTTTATGAACTCGCCTAATGAAAAATAGTAGCTACATTTTTGTAGCTACTATTTTTCATTAGGCGAGTGACATGATCATGTGTTACTTCTATATAGTACCAAAATAAATTATCTACATGAATTCTAACGTGACCCAATTAACATAGTTAGCTAAATAGTGATTGAGTGCTCGGTGACTATTAAGCAACTTATGCATCTATTATACAGACTCTACAAGTAAATTATCGACTGTTGAGAACCGACCTGTTGAGAAGCGACCGACAGTGATTAGACAATGTCGGTCGCTTATGCAATTAATTGGACCGCTCGAGTACGAACTGTTCAGTAAGTTATACGGCAAGATTGTCGCTTTACCAACTATAAATCAAGCAATAGTAGCCAATGGGCTCCCATCACTACAGCTTATTAGCAGTCAGCTTTAAATACTACTTATTGCAAGACACGTATAAAATTGAAGATCTGCCTACCTAAATACAACACTGGCGAAAAAACTAGAAGCTGGAGGCAACACAGCTAAATTAAAATATCAATTAAGCTGTCAAATTGATAGTGTTGTCAAAATTGACAAATGCATGTGCCAATAAAATGGCGATTGTTATTCGTTAGCGTCCTATATTGTCTTAATCCATATGAATTGATTTCAGTGAGCAAACACGTATTGTATAAAGTTCCTTTAAGATGACTACCTTAATAGATAAAATAGAAAAGTTAATTAAGAGAGAGAAGACCACGCCTGACCGTAAAAACGATGATTCCACAAAGTCATCTAGTGAGATTCTCTCTGAACTATTTAGCGCTTTTAATGCAGATCCCCCTAAAATTGAAGATATTCCTGTAAAGAAGCTGAAAAAGGCTAAAAAGAAGCACAAAAAGGAGAAGAAAAAACGTAGTCGGAGTGCCAGCAGCTGTTCGAATTCAGATTTGAGTGAACATTCCCGTAGACGCAAAAAGAGAAAGAAAAGTAAGTCAAAAAAACATAAGGATGATGATCGCACGCCCAGGCGACATACTAAAGTAAAATCTGAGCAAAATCACAAGTCCGACATCAAAATAAAAGACGAGTTTGTGAAACCGGAGAACGACGTTAAAACTGTAGATTCAAAGTCTGTGAACTCCACCAAAGCTACCTTCAAAGATGAGTTCAATAAGGTGCCAGTTTCCATATCAGCTAAGGAACCCATCAATGGCAATGTGCCATTCAATACCATTGACGCTAGCCTCATACCAATGCCAGAATCTCCTAAAACTGTTAAACTGGAACCCGACAAATCAAAGCCGAAATTTGATTCAAAAGATACAGATGTAGACAAATCAAAAGGTAAAATACAAATCAAAAACCTTAAATTTAGTGCAGTATTTGAAGAAACAGTAAAAAAGGCTGAAGAAGAGGCTCGCAAAAAAGCAGAAAAGGAAGAAGACGGAGAATGTACAGCATCTTCAAGTGGTTCTGAAGAGGAGGAGGAATTAAACTCACAATTTCCAAAATCTTCTGATCCTGGTGGAATACTTAAAAAACAAGCAGCTGATGAAATCAAAGCGTAAGTATTATGAATAATTAATTTCACAATTTTATTTTTATTTTATGAAATTATATGTAATGCTATTGTATATAGGTTTGTTCGAACCAGTCAAATAATATTCATATTCATTTAATTAAATTCATTCCAGTCAATATATTCAATAAATTTTAGTAATACTTCACAAACATAAAAATTGATAGAACTTTATGTGGTTCAACTCTAGAGGTGCTCCTGCCAATCATGTTTCTACCCAATAACAGCAATATAAAGTGCTGCTGTATTCTAGTGTAAAGGAGGATGTACGGGAGATATACCAGTAGCCACTTAATCATATAAGCCTCAAGCTATCACTGAGATTACCATCCACTGAATACAATAAAGTTTAGCTTTAATATCCTTTATTTATAAGTTTAAAATGTTATTTTTTTTATGTATATAAATTTATAAAGCAATCTATCTAACGATATTCAGGATTAGGTTGGTAATTGTAATGGGGTTGTGCGCTTCATTATTATATTCACTTCATTATTATACGATCTACGACTTTACAATAATAGATCTAATGTGGTTCTGCGTATAAGTCTTAGTGGCATTTGCACTTTCTTTATTAAGTCCTTTGCGAGCACATTAGGATGGTG
>DWTU01002147.1:0-11934 GCA_018251515.1 Cecropterus confusis | reverse complement strand
GAAAATGAGTTTTTTGAAGATTAATTATAAGTAAGAAATATTTCCATTTAAGAACTCATGTAGAGTTTTCATAATTTTTTCTTAAAACGTTGACGTTAAAACACCTTGTAATTTGTATGGTAGTTAAGCTTTGTCTATCTGTGTGTGTCTTTATTAATATCAGCATATAGCATATATGCTTTATGGTGAAGGAAAACATCGTGAGGAAACCTGCACACCTGACAGTTCTCTAAAAAAAATAAAGGGTTCTCAAAGGTGTGTGAAGTCTACCAATTCGCACTTGGCCAGTGCTGTGGACTATGACCTAAAACTCTTTCATTCTGAGAGACTACCCGTGCCCAGCAGTGGGACAATAACGGGTTGACGACGATGCTATACGTCCACATAAAGCACTAGACGGCGATATTATTAGGCGGAAAGAAATCTTTGTTATTGTAAATGGCGAAAGATGTCCATGATCAAATCATTTATGATCGGATGGACTGCATGTACCTCTGCCTAAAAACAAAAAGTGAGTTAATATACGTTTGCTACTTATTTAAATAAAAAAACGTTCAGGTGGTTAAACGCGACAAGCATGGTGGTCACGAGGCCAGTCCATTACCGGCCGCGGAGACCACCATGGAGCGGCTCATCGAGAAGATCATGGTCGACCTGGACGCTGACTCCGATGAGGACTCGAGCTATACCGTGAGTGATGTAACTTTTAGAACTGATAAAAAGGTTTTGAGTGATAGGCAGAAGAAATCTGTACTACTACTACTACTAACATTATTAATATTCATATTATAAAGCTGAAAAGTTTGTTTGAACGCTCTAATCTCAGGAACTATTGGTTCGAATTGCAAAAAATATTTTTGTTTTCAATAGTCCATTTATTGCGGAAGGCTATAAGGCTGCATAACATCACACTATGTTTGTTTGTGTTTGTTTTTTCCTTATATGGGAGCGGATCAAACCGCGAGGCACAGCTAGTTAATTACAAATAAATAAAATCACGAAAGAACGTTGGTGGAATCAATAAGAGATACAAAATGGAGGAATTGGTACAGTTCTTTTTTTTATACCATTGAAGTAGCAAACGAGCATGCAGTCCACCTGATGGTAAGTGCTTACTGTCGCCCATGGACATCTGTAAGCAATTTCATATAGAACAGAGGTTCTGTTTGAAGTCGATCACAGATGCGTTGCTACCGAGGACTAAGAAGGTCGCCTCATAAATAAGTGATCCGGCAACCAGATCCTTCAACCTCACGCAAGAACTACTTCACGATAGAAATAGGTGTAACCGTGGTATCTTCCCGGTCAAATTATGCAGGTTTCCCTACACTGTTCACCTAGAAAAGAAAGGTAAGATTTCTCATATGGAGTTGATTATAAAACTCCATGGGTGGCAGTAGGTTGGCAGAGGTGGCAATTATTATTAGGTACGCTGCATATTCATTTGATTCTAAAAATGGTTTCAAAAACCTCTATATTATTTTTGAAGACCTTTTTATAAATAGCTCACGCGTGTAGGTAAGATGATTTTTTTTTAATTTTAGTTCTATGTATGGGGGCCTCCTAAATTTAATATATTTTTTTTGTCCTTAATTCGGAAAGCGGTTTACAGAATACACTTATCTACCAAGTTTCAACTCTGTAGTCTTAATAGATTCTGCATAAAGTGGCTGTGACATGCGGACAGACGGGCAGACAGACAGACTTGACGAATCTAAGGGTTCCGATTTTGGCCAACCCTAAAAATTCTTTAAGTCAGTACATGAAACAATATTTATCGTAAATTAATTTGCATTACCTCTTAAAAGTGAGTATCATGACGTTAAGAATTGTTAGCTACCTTTAAAAGTTTTTAAAGTTCTCCATTTTATTACGAGTCAGTCACGTTCAAACATAAGTCAAGATTGTCTTCATGGAAGAGGGGACTTAATAATGGGGAAGGAATATGAACCGCCCTGAGTACTCTAAGTATATATTTAATACTTGTCGGGAATAATCCTCTTTCTACCAGTCCGCTAAAAGCATACCGGTGTAGTTTATTTGGTCAGTACGCGCTTATTCTGTGTAATATATCTATCTCTATCTTTACATTTACGTTGGAGAAGGACGGAAAATGTCTTTGTTCGTTTTCAGTCGTTAAAAAGTTTGTTCAAAGATTTCGAGGTACAAAGAAAGGTCTCGGAGTAGAAGGGACATTTTTGTGTGGAATAGTTTTGAGCTGTGCTCTTTAGTATTGAGTAGGATTTATTCTGTGATTTACGGTTTGACGACTTACGGTAAAAGGTTTGACTATTTGATTTATACATTCATCTGTTGCTTAATATTTGGGATATTTTAAATTAGTCGTTGTTGTTTTATACTTGTTTTAATACGTTAGAGGTACTCATGATATTTTGACCCAATTTCATGGATTGTGATCACGACAATAACGAAATTTAAAAAAACCGTGTATTATGTGTACGCGTTACATTTTAAAATGGATCAATTCTACGAAAATATTTGTTTAAAAACATATTCCATGTTTGTATAATAATACCAGTACTAAATTTATGGAGCAGCGAAATATATTGTTGTATGCTGAATTTATGAAATATTTTTTTAACATGTATGTTTAACTTTGTTTACTGTAAAATATTTGGCAGAACTTGTACAGTAAATCAAATACTCATATTAAAGTATTTAAAATTATGAAACCAAAAATATTTTTTCGATGACTGCCTTCCCATCGTCGCAGTCGCTCTGTCTATTTACACTTCACTTCAGACTACAGCAATGCAGTAGAAGGCTCTATTTCCGCTCTTTACAGGAGCATCATATATTCTGTGCAAGAATTCTAAAGTTCAATGCGCTAGAATTTTAAATATTTGAGAAAATTCTCGCGACAATTTTTTCCTTCATAGTTTAATTTTGGTGGTAAAATTTTAAATATGGGAGTACCTTCACCGTATCTTCCTGACGTACAAACGCAGTTTATATAGGGCGTATTTATAAGCTCTATATCTCTAAGGTCTCATTTAAGTATACAGACATTTTATTTAAATGTAAGACGCTTTACACCTTAGTCCTTAAGGATAGCAAAAGCTTTATTTTAGGAATTTACTTTATTTGAAGATTTTCATTTTTCTTCGAGCGATAATGTCCGCTTTAAATTACGCTTAATTTAGCGTTATATTGTTTGTTCAGATATATATTATTTTAATATTATGATTTTATTTTATATTTATATATCAGTAGCCAGGGGAAACTTCGTTGATCTCGTACTATTTTTTATGTATTAGGTGAAACGAAATTTGCAATCATTTATTTCATAAATAAAAATTAGGAAACAAATTAGCTTATTAATAAACGGTGAAATATTTTATTGTAAATAATTCATTCATTGAAGTATCTTATACAAGTCTTGATAAAGGAACATGCAGTCCATCTGATGGCAAGAGGCCACTTGCGTCTATATATGCCGTAAATATATCAACTGTGTTATAGTTGGCTTGTAATTTAAGTATTACATTGCCAAAAAGCGTGTATCTTAAAACTTGGCATCAAACCATATCCTTACATACATAAGGCGGTTAAATTACATAACGCGGTATAAATATTGCCCTATTTCCAGTTAAAAGTCAAGCCCTAGGCTTAAACCACCCCGTTCGGTACATTTAACCTATTATCGCTTCCCATATAAATTTAGTGGACTGAAGACCTAGTTGGCTCGACGCCAGATAACCTAGCCTTGAAGTGTCGCTCGACGCAGCTTGGGTTCAGACTCTGAACAAAGGTTTTTTAGGCGTATTTTTAATATGGAGCGGGAAATAGACGTACTCTACAACCGTAGATCTGGGATTCCTGTGTTGCTATGGAATAAGATAAAATATATTTGTCTCCTAAAATTAGTTAACTTGCATGCTTTTCCCCTGATAGTGCAAGATCCCTACCGCCTAAAGAGATGTGAAACCAACTCCATATATAACAGGGGTTGTAAGTGAAGTTACCACACGTTACCGGAGAACTGAGATATTCTCGGAATGAGGATGGGAAGGAAAGAAGTACTCCATGGTAAATACGTGTGGCGGTGGTACCTAACTATTCAAATTGTATTAGCTCTTCCAGTTCTCAAAATTATTTAAATTTTTTTTGTACATTCCTAGGGGTTTAGGATTTATCAGGTACAATGTTTTTTTACAAACATTTGCCAGGCGGATCAAGAAGATAGAGGAGGTTTAATATTACTAGTAGCCTTCCGTAGTAACAGTTATACATAGTAATTTATATATGTATAATATCTAAGGCAGTAAAGAAAAACAGAATCTGGAATACAAAGGATTTTTCTCCGGGATAATCTTAAAAATTTAAGCTCCTTTCACCAGCCTTTAGAAAAGCTATAAGGAGTAACTTAGGCTATATTTTACCCCCGGGAGGGTTGGCTTGAAAATTGTTGGCTGTTTGTCAAAAGTTTTGCATTTCTGGTTGCGTGAGTTTAATGAACTGGAACGATGTCACGTATTTACTATTTAATGCTATTCCAAGAGAAGAATATTACTAGAATATTTTTAATATTACCAGTAAGATATTTCATTAATTTTTTTATAGGTTAATCTATATCTATCACTCTTTAGAAATTAGGCATAAATCACATACCATCAGATGAACTGCGTGCACGTTTCCTACTTGAATTTAATATAAAAAAAATATATTATCAAACATGCATGAAGATGTAAGCGAAGTGTAAAGCATTTTGCTAGCGTGTTACATCGTGGCTCGATCTGTTTACTTGCTAGAAGGAAAACTATGCTAACATCATTAATAACAAATTTTTGTAATGCTTTTTAATTATTTGTAGTGCTGTGATTTATTTAAACGCTTAAAATTTTAGCTTTTAATTTTAAAAGCGTTTAAATTTTAGAGCGATATCGTGCGAAACCGGAACACATTTTCAAACTGCAGCTGAAATTGTTATTCGATTTTCAAAAAGTCCTACGCAAAACGTAGCACAAACTGAACAATCAAATGATTTTTATTGAAAATGGAAACGTTGGCAAACGTTCGACCGCCGGAGTACAATAAAATATTTTTGGTTCCATTCACTTCGTTCAAATGAAAACCATTATTGAAAAAAATACTTTTGTTCTCTTGGCAATGAACAAAAATTTACTCCTCATCTTCAGAGATGAAGTGTTGCTTAGAAGTATTTTCTTTTAACTTAAAATGTACAAAGCAAACTTATAGTAAGTATATAGCTTCTGCCTTAATTGTGTGAAAAAGGTCATATAAAACCGAATCAATATTCCATGGATACTCAATATCCATAGAATTATTTTAAGGGTAGTAAGGTGACACAGAAAAAAGTGTTTCAAAATTTATTACGACATTAAAATATAATAAAATGAGAACTCGCGTGCGGGCCCACGTGTAAAGACTAGTTTGAAGCTTTTCACAAAGGTTTAAAGCTTACCAATCGTGGCGTATATCGTATTTCCATAAACATTTGCCCCTTATATCCTTAGTACTACGCCATAGTGTCTACGTCGTAACTACATTCGTAGCAGGTGCTACGACGTAGGCTCATGTTCGTAAGCGATCTACGAAGTAAAGCAACGTCAAATGTGATTTGTAGCCTAAATTTTCTTCCTACCTTACTTTGGAAGGTACTATAAGTCACATATCGTAGTAATCATTGATTAATGATTGTAAGTTCTTTTCAGAGATACTGATGGGCTGAAAACTTCCGAATTTGGTTGCCCACTTACTCCTTTCATCACCAATCTGCATTTGAAAAGTAGATCATGTTCTAGGCCATGTCTAGGCCTGTTCCAGCTGTAGGGATACACACATGCCTAGAAGCGTAAAAACGTTGAAATTTCAATGTAGGCTGTTACGCCATAACGCAGTTAAAGTAACCTTTCCATACGCTATTACGATGCCGTGACCTAACTATTATACGCAATAGGGCAATTTAAATCGATACACGATTACATTGATATATAATGCAATATAGAAGCTTTAGTAGGCTTTACACTGGAAACGATTATTACTTGACTTGATATATATACCCAGAAATACTATAAATTATATTACCGAGAACCGTTATTTAACGATTGGAATGAATTTCCTGGTAATTACAGTCGTTTCAAAGTTATCAGTTGTAATTGAAACGTGATATTTAAACACATTATTTTGTTTTATTGAAGTAAAACTCGGGAATCATTGTGATTGTGTGATATTATAATAGTGTACTACATTTCAAAGACGAAAAATGTGTTTTAAAGAACAGAATGCACAAAAATATTTTCATTTAAACGTCAGATTAAAAATAAAATATAAAAAGTAAAACAAGAGAGAAAGAACTGAAATAACGAACGAAAAGTAAGCTTTTTAAAACAAAAGAGACTACAAAATGTTTTTCAGAAATAAAAACGGGTATTGCAAAAGTTGTATAAAAAGTTGTAATGACTTACCTAGGAAATTCATCTTGACGCCTCTTTAACCACTCGTTCCAAAAATATAATATACCTAGCCTAACAACAATATGACATAACAACGTTCAAATATAAAAATATGACTCCTATGAGCTTGAGCACCAATTTACTATAGAAAATACATGATACGTATATTTATTTGCTAGCAGAGTATGTCTGTTCGGCACAGCATGATGGCTGCGGACGTCCTCCCGCCGCGGCTGACGGAAGGCGAATACTTCTAGGCGGGCGGCACAACCCTATTTATGCAGTCCCACTCACACAGCCCCGCGCGTGCCTACAGCGCACCCACACACTCGAGTTAAGTGGGTGCAAAGTAAAATGGCTCCACCATTGTCAATCTGTAATGGGGAAGGAAAGTTGGCCGTCAATTTGAGCGTATAATTGTAATTGTCGTTTCGGTAATGCTTTGTAGACGCGAACTACGAAAATTGGGCTTCGAGCCACTTGGTCGCCGTAATTTTTATAGATAAAAGCCTTCAAGATTCCATCGGTGATACAAGGAACGATAAATAAAGGAGTAAGTGAGAAAAATTGCTGGTATATTTCTTCCCCCTAACGTACATGGGAGTGGGTCGTTTTGCGCATGTGTTGCGTTAGAACAAAGAGTCCGTGGTGGGTGGGCGTGGCCGTGCGTCTGTGTGAGTGTGTTAAATCTTTTATAGGTCGATGCATTAAGTAATTTACTATTATACCTTGCATTTGACAGAGAGGATGCCTTATTGGGGCCGATTGCAATATGGCAAATTGCTTTAGAATTCATTGGGAAATCAAACAGCAATTCGTGGTATATATACGAGTACTTGATACTTTTTTGATTAATATTTATTTTAAAGATATATTAAATATACCATCCTAGTTTAAACGTGAATGCTTATTAAAACCTTCGTGATCTGCCTATAAAAAACCACCGCCACACCCAGTTTTGCATAATAACAGCAACGTAAGTCGCTGCTGTGTAACCTGAAGAATGTAATAAGGCTTACACTTACACTAGATGGAGTAACTTACTTTTCTGCATTAACAACCCATCTGTTACTGATCTTAGGTTCTAGACTCTAATACCGTATGGGTTTGATTAAAGATTAGGGTCTAGGGTTAGTAACTTCATGCCATTTACTTGCCATCCGATGAATTGCATTGAAATGTACACATAAATTATAAATCAACTATAACCACAAAATGTTTCATATTAGCAAACAGAAGCAGATATTCTAATTTTAATAAACCATAATGACAGTAAATAGAAGTTTATTTAATTAACTAATACAAGCTAGACAAAGTTACACTTCATGTTTATGTAGAGCTTTCGGTTTTATTCCGGAAAATGTAAACTGCAAAGTGTAACACAGTTGCACTTTGTAATGTAAATGTAATCTTTTTCATGTATTACATTATATGGTGCAAGATTTTATGTTCTTTTGTTAGGGATCGGTGAATTTGTTTTAATTATCACTTTAAGAGAGATTGACTGTAGAAATACGGAGTTACCTGGTTATCATGGTAACCATCCGGTTGCTTGGTTTTATAATCGAAACAGAGCAACCGTTAAGTGGTCTCTGCGACACTTAAGAAAGTGTAAAATATACTCCTATCACGCACATTTTTTTAAATGCTTTTAACGTTTACGTTATAATTTAAACATAAACATAACGCTTTCTACACTCATAGCCCCCACACTAGGATTTTCACCTGTGTCGTGGGTGCCATGGACTCACAAAGACGAATACACAAACACCCAGACCCAGAACTGAAATCTAATCTCATCATTCAGATGTCTGTCTGGTCGGGGATCGTACCCGGGACCCACTGCGTATCATACCGGTATGGTAACCGCACCACCACCACGTGAGTCGTCAAACAGGTGAAATTTAATGTTGCAATGTTACTAATATTATAAATGCGAACGTTTGTGAGTCTAGTCAGATTTCGTTCAAATTTTCCACACGGATAGTTTATGACCTGAATTTATATATTACTGGGGTAAACTGGACTGAAATAGGCGGAGCCGTAAAAATAATCAAGTATAAAATAGCCACGTTAAAAATGTCTATATATCCTTTATCATTGTATCTGTTACTTTCCGAGAACGTGCGCTAAGATTAACACAAGCAAAATGAGCTTTTTTGTACTAATAAATATGATTTTGACCTGTTTTATATGTTAGTTGCAGATGTTTGTGGATGGCAGTAACTCTTAACCATCAGGTGAACTGCATGTTCGTTTGCTACTTCAATCTGATAAAAAAGTGAGAATACTTCGTGTAGGTCTCTCTTACAAAAGTCCAACAGAATTGGAGGTCTACTCCAGGTCTGCTGAAATACATTAATACTGCTGAGAAGTGAGCTGGAGTCCCTTATAACGGTTTTCTCTATCCAGGTCATAATTCTTTTGTACGGTAAGGGAGATATATGATTACTTAATTGAGGCATTCGAACTTGGTTCTTTTGGGTGGCTATGCATCTGTAGGCAACCTCAGGTAAGAATCTGATCTTATCTCGTGTCGATTACAGATGTCCATGGTCGGCAGTGGCAATAGTCAACATGCTCATTTACTACATTCATATTATAAAAATCTGTAATGCATTATCAACCTCAGAGACAAGTAATGCTCCAGACCGGCCACAGATGCGATATTACCCCTGACTACTCAGTGTCGTTGTCTGACTATCGAACAAGTTCTACAACCTTTAAACTACTGCAATAAAATGAAAAAAGCTGTAGTAGCAGAACAACATTTCAGTTTTTTTTTTTCATTTCAAACCCAGAGTAAACTAACAATAAAATAAACGAGTACAAAGACCGCTTGCATCATCAACTGGCAAGTGAGACGGTATTTAATATAATATTCAAATTAAGCGCATCCTAACACAATATGCGATAGTCGGGAATTTATTCCCGCATTCGGAACGCGCACTGAATTCTAATTCCGGCTGCCATGCGATTACCGGAAGCAAGCATAGGAGTATTTCTAATTATTATTTAGGTAATTGATGACTTAATATTCGAAGTAAGTGGAAACACCACCGCCATTCCTTCTAGCGTGCAGTATTTATCGGCTGACTTACATATATACGGCGTTATATAGGGCGACCATCTTATCACGGGGGAACGAATCTGTGATCGGCTTTACGTAGGTTTTTTCTATAAAGAGTTATATATATGTCCGTAGGTCCCAGTGAAAAACTTATATACGCGTTTATTAATTCAGTTTCTTAAAAAACATATACACTGAATTTGCAAATATAAAAGCTTTTCTTCTTATTTTTTTTTAATATTCCGTTCATATTAATAAAGTCATTAAATGAACACCTCGGTAATAATCAGTTACACATCCAAATTAATTCGAAATCAACCTAAAAGCATTGTAATAGAACCTACCGTGTTGAGTAGTTTATTTTCCTAACTAAGAAAATATGTCAAAATTATATAGGTTAATAAATTGACAAAAAAACTAAACAATTTAACGTATAACATTTTAGTTAAAAATGCTACAACAAATTTTTAATATTTATGGTGGTGCTGTTTCAGGAGTCGAAACATGAAGAGTTCTACCTCCATAACTGTACACATTCAATTTGACACAATTAAATTATTCCTCCAACAAGATATACTTAAAATTGTCGTACGTAGTTTATAAAACAGAAAGACATAACAACACATATCTATTGTGAAGTAGAGAGACACGCTGTGAATTCTAATTTAACTGCGACGTTACGTGTGCGATGGATCAGTTAAATTTCTTCAATTCTTCGAAGGCTTTCGCGGTCTATTTATAGACGTGAAGTTAAGGAAATGAAATATGTCGGAAATACAGCCGTTGGGAAAATCTTCTTAAGAAAAGCCTCTTTCTGTATTAAAAAAACGTTTCCTGGAATCTTTAAAAATCTTTGTAGGCAAATATGCTTGAAAATATTAAGGATAACACACTAGGATGCTCCTGTGTCATGGGTGCTATAGACACACAAAGACGAATACACAAACACCCAGACCCAGAACAGAAATCTAAACTCAACGTTTAGATGTCTGTCTGGCCGGTCTGGTCTAATACCCATATCATGGAGGTCAAAGTAAAAAAAATAATAAAAAATGAGTAAAGAGATTACATAGCAGATGTTGGACCATCCATTATATTGGATTTAAATAACGTCAATAAGCTAAGTACTGTCATCTAAATCAAACGTGTCTACAATATTACAGCTCGAGCGGTGTCCGATTCCGATCTTTTTCGCAATACTGGAATAAATATGAATTTTAAGTAAAGTAAAATAAATTAAATGCACATTTGTACCAAATTTCAACATAATCTGCCCAGTAAATTTATAGCAAATCGTGACAGGTGGACACACAAGTAATCTTATAAAGAAAAAGTTATTGCATTAGGACATGTGTAACGTAACTCTAGTCTAGTTAACCAGAACAATAAAAAAGTAATAAGTAAAATGACTTAAGATTATGCATTTTCCTCGTACTATTATGCAAAGAACTTAAGTAGTGGAACATTGGACCCATATTCTAAAGAAATATGATTTTTGCAAAAGTTACGCGTACACTCCATACCACTTGAATTGCACACCCAATAAGTCGCGTAAAGTAACCGGGCATTACTATAAAAATAAAAGTAGAAACCTTTTATGCTCTCCGTATTCTATGAGCGCAAATTGTCCTTTCAACGCTGAAATATAAAAATATAACCATCCCGTTCACACTTTCTCTAAAATGTATATTCTGTCACATTCGTTACTCAGATTCTCATAGTAATGTCGGGGTGTAAGTGATTTCAACAAAGGGTAGGCTTTGGGCAACGTGATTGCAATACTTAAGATATGACCAAGTTTTTTCTTAAAGTCATATTTCCTTGAGCGCCAAAGGCGGAGGTGAGAGCAATTGAAATAGAGTACCTTCTAAGTAATGAATGTTTCAGGTCCAAGGTACCATTTCACAGCCTACGAGTATATAGTTTTTACAAGATACCATCCATCTACTTTAAATTGTAATTATTGGTTACTTGTTTGTATGTCAGTATATATTTAATTTATTTTACGTATCCATAAACTAGAGTTTTGTGTGGATTTATTTTATGAGTTTTACTTTGTTTATTATTTGTTTATTATTTATCTTGTTATTTATTAAAATGTTACTTTATATGAAATCTAATCTATGTTTGTTTTTAATTTATTTTATAAAATAAATAATTTTTGACACAAATACACATATTTATAAAAGTATACTTTCCCATAAGCACGAAGTTGGAATGCATTGTGTTAAAATCAGCCTTACCATATCCTTCCAAGATACATAAGAGCCCAACACTGCAGATCCGCAATGAAATGAAATGAAATGAAATGTCTTTATTTTGTATAGGCTTACGGGGGCACTTACAAATTGTCATTTACAATATTTTTTCTTACACTACCACCCGATCGGAAAATGACCTCAACTGAGAAGATCCGGCAAGAAACTC
>DWTU01002146.1:0-11935 GCA_018251515.1 Cecropterus confusis | reverse complement strand
GAAGTGTATGATTCTAATATTAGAAGGTATGTCTAAAATTTTGATTGCCTAAAAAAAAATTTAACAAAAAATAAAAACTTACTTCTATGCCACAAAAAAAATTAATATATGTTGGTTTCTTACACACACAATACATTGTACATAATTCTGAAGTCGGCGCCCAACATTTTGTTAGATTACAACGACGAATCTATGTCCTATAAGTATATGAGTGCCGACTTTAGAACTACTCGTATGTACCTACTATGTAGTATGTACATATTTAAATTATTTTTTTGCTTTTTTGTGGCATAGAAGTCGGTTTTTATTTTTTGTTAAAAAATTCAACTTTGATCATAAATGTATTCAGGCTTAAACCATGACTAACTAACTAAAAAACTTTTATAAATTGTAAAGAGGTGAATAAAGGTGAATAAAGGTCTGTATTTATATGAAGTGGACGCATCCACTCGCAGGGCACCGTAGCGCCCTGCTCGCTTAGGGTAGTAGTAATAGGGTGTATAAGTTGTACACAGTCTTACCCAAGGGCCACAAAACGGCATATTTTTTTTATCAATATTTAATTTCTCCTATGCCGTGGGTACCATGAACACACGAAGACGAATACACAAACACCCAGTCACAGAGAAAAACCTAAATTCAAAAAATGAAAAAGCGCGGTCATTAGTTTCTTTTCGAAAAGAAACAGCAGTAGCTTTGATTGCGTTACTGTTGGGGCGACATCGCTGCACCCAGTGACGATATATGGATGGCCTAATCGTGAATACGTTGAGTTACATACAAAACACGGTGTAAATATAATATTATTGAGATGTAAATGCAATAATAGCCTAACGGTTCAAACTCGGTCCTACCGCCTCGGTCCACCACCGATTATTGTAAAATAATGAGCGCAACAGGAATTAAATTTATCACTACTTTTTGATGAAGGTAAACAACGTGAGGAACACTACACCTAAGATTTTTCTAAAAAAACAGTTCCACAAGGTGTGTGAAGTCCAACAATTCGCTCCTGGCCACAACATTCTATTATAGCCTAAAATTCTCTCACTCTGAGAAGAGACCCGCTCCCAACAGTGGGAGAATAATGTACTATACAATAAGGTGCAAGAATTATATGCAGCTGTTGATGCAAATACACCGATTATTTGGCTAAATTGCCATAACAATCGAACTTCAGACAGGCTGGAAGCACGTTGGTTACTTAAAAATACGTCAGTTCAACTGCCGTCCTATTTTTCCGCAGTTGGTGGACAGTTGAACTTCTACAGACCCTTTTACTACGTCTCTGACCTATTTCCGAGGTGACAATAGAACAAATCCCACACTCGAGAATGTTCCATTATATTCTCTTTTTTCTAAAACCTGCCGACATGATTTTATAAAACTTTCCAAGTAAAACTGAGATAGTTTCTGCACTTCACTGTAAGTCTTTGATAAGCGTTTTCGAGAAAACGCAATAGGAAATGAAATTTTGTGTACAGGTTTCATAGACTGGGGAGCTAGCCTTTATAACAAATAAACTGCACACTATTTCTATATTATTTTCACACGATAGAAGGTATATTGTATACCACTACGCGTTTGTGAAGTAAAAACTTCTTAAGGCGCGTTGGGAATTTTATGAGATGGGATAAAACACTTAACTTGCGGCACTGTAACCGTAACTGACACCGCTATATGTAAATATATACATTATATTATATACATATGTATGTACATACATAGATACACATGCATTTTTGGGATGGGAAAAAAACCATTAAACTGCTGCACAATAAAATGTTATCTGATGATTCAAAAAAATACTCAGGTAATTGTTCAAGTTTTCACTTCTATCGACACTCCCAGAGTGTTACTGTTTTTATGAAGACAAGAGACCCAACTGCTACAACTGAAATTCGCACTCGGGTTTTGTGTAATATGTATGTATATTTTTTTAATCTCCAATGCATTGCCGGCTTTGGAGGAGAGCTCTTATCACACTATTTTTGAAGAGCTTCAACCATATCTCCTCATATACGTTTTTATAACTTACTATCTACTTCATACTACAGGTACATATGTGACAGTTCCAAAATAAAAGATTGTAAATAAAGTTGTGGCAACATCATATAATTGAATTTTCTTGTTAGGAATTTGCGTCACCATAGCAACGTAAAAGTATTATAATATATTTTTATAACTGCCTACTTTACAGCTTTAATTGATATCAATATTGTTATGATAATAAAGAAATCATACCTTCGATCCAAAAATATATCATATGTCACAATCAACCCGTTTAGGCTGTAGAGCGTGCCAAAGGACGTGGACCCAAAGGTTATAGCAATGACGGGCTATGATCTTCAGCATATTGAAGATCCATTTGTGAAAAATTAATAAAAATACATTTTTGTACGATAAGCTAGAAAAGAAGATAAACTTAAATAATTTGTGATACGCTGCATTATTGAGTTAGGTTTTGTGAGTATTGTTTACGATTGAGCGGCGGCTGGAGGAGCGCCAGCGGTCCGACGAAAGTAAGGTCGCAATAAATAAATAGCGATATTGTCAAGCACTAAAACTAGATAGTTAATTACAAAAATGCCTAAATTAGGAAAAGGTATCGTTATTGTTTCTATTCTTAATGTCAATTTTTAAAGTTAGCTCTATATCAATTTTTACCTCTGTACCACTGCGTGCTGTGATAAAGTTGATCCTATGACATTGTGAAACCCAATTTCGCTTAAGATTAATTTCTAAATCGTTTTAAGAAGCATACTTAAATTATTTTAGTATTTTTATTTTCCTTCTTACTATAGCAGTTGATAGAAATACTAAAATCCAAAAAATTTTTACTTTCAATCCTACAAAATCGGCCGTACTACGCTAAATTACTATATATTAAATTACCAAAACGCTTTCCGTCTACACAAAGCCTCTACTCAAACGCGTCTTTATTCTTTATTTATTTGCATTGCCCCTCTCGTTACTTATCCGAGTTCGGCTGAGTTGCGACCGCCGGTGACTTGTTCCAACGAGTAATAGCTCTCAGGCACGCTATATCTTTGGAACTCAGTCTTACCAGGCTTGTATGACCTAACCATGCACCCAGATCTAGGCTAGACTACAAAGGTACTCGATTCAAAGCGTCTATAAATCTACTATCCGTAAATCTACCCGCTCTTATTAAGTTACTTAAAAAGGTTTGCTTTGCTCCTATATAAAATTGTGTGTTTTTGTATAAGGTAGAATTACATAATGAGAATGCAATGTACTTAATGCTCAGTGGCCACTACCGCCCATGGACATCTGTAAAGACTCAGATAAGATCAATCTTACTTGAGGTTGCCCATTGATTGCTGCCCCTTAAGACTAAGTTGGAATGCCGCGCAAAAATATGTCTCCCTCACCACATCTCTTATATTATAATTAGAGACAGGATTATATGCACTTGCGTATTTGCATATGCTTTTGCATATTTGAGCCATCCTCAGCCCTAATCTGAGGGCTTAGCATATTTTCCGTAAGATTTAGATATTCAATAGCCGCGCGTCTTTTGTTTTGTCAGAAAACTTACCGGTTTTGCAAATACACATCTATATACATATATGTCTATAAAATTGAAGTGTCTGTTTGTAATATAAAAAAACAGCTTTTTACCAAATTCATATGAAAGTATATACGATACTGATAAAAAAACATCAATTACAAAAATTTTATGTCTGTCTGTCTATTTGTTCCGGGTTATCTCTGAAGCCGCTGGACTGATTTTGACAGGACTTTCACTGTTGGATAGCTGACGTCATAAGGCGTAACTTAGGCTACTTCTATTTTAGAAATATAATAATAAGGGTTTCGCTCAAAAATTTAAAACCTAAAAACCGCGCGCGATCTACGCGCACGTAACCACCGTCGCTGCCGCTAATGTCAGTTGCTATCAGCCATCAACATACAATGCCATAATTTTAAAATTAAACTACGTTAAGTTATATTTTATAAACGCGGGTATAACCGTGGAGCTCAGCTTGTATACAATATAGTTGTGTTAATTCCATTTAATTTTGAATCTGTTTTAAATACAAACCGTTTCAAAAGAATCCAATCTAAAATGGCAGCTTTTGTCTATCTCTGTTTTGAAAAGCGGTAATACCACTATGGATCGATTAGAGAGGTACCACCGGCACACCCATTTCTAACATGAAGCGGTTTTTACGTATCGCGGGGAGATTATTGATGCCGACTAACTTACGTATGAAACGACCGTCTTAGTCCTCAACGTGACAACACATCTGAGATCGACTATAAGCCCCATTCGATTGATGTTAATTACAAGACTGATTTTTTGATGTACAACATCTATCGCCACACCGTATTTATTTTAGCGCCATCTGTTAAATATTAAAAGCGGGCTGTGGTGTTAATTCGACTTAGTGCGGGATTCGTAGATGGCGATATTTATGTTATGCTAAATATTTAATTCCTGCCGCAATCTTGTCTTTTTTTATTTTTTACGCGATGTTTTACATTTTCCGGGCGTCCCGTGACGGCTATTCTTGAATAATTCAATCTTATAAAAAAATGTTTTTCGAACTCGCAATATAAGTAATCAGGTAAAATTAAAAATGCCGCAACCTAATTTCGAGTTCGATTCTTATTGAAACAAGTTATACAAATATTAATTACTTATTCATGAAGTCGCTATTTTAGTCTTAGAGTTCTTGAACCTTAACTTTTCAGTGTTAATATTTACATGAAGAATAGAAGTAAAAGTAACGCTCGCTGAACACGTTAGGAATTACAAAACATACTCAATATTCAATTCGAAGGTGACAGGTGAAGGTAACGACTTTGGTAGTATTCGATTCAATGCTAATTAAGGAATTAGGGTACAAGCACAAAGAGCTGGACTTTTAATCCTGTGGGAATTCTCTAAGTTAAAGGCAGAAGCGTTACTACGCGGGTACCTACTGGTATTTAAAAGTAATTGTGGTGGTCGGATATTTTGGAGCTTGATTGGGTCCACACTTACTCCATACCTATTTCGCCCCTAACGCACCAATGTGGAAAATCTGAGTTTTGATATGAATAGTATTGTTTTATTTAATGCACATAACAATACATCCGAGACTGCAATAATATTTCATCCATACATCCGTACACAAAAATAACCTTCTATTATACAAGACAAACCCACTGAATTTCTTGCCGGATTAAAAATATTGTAATTGAAAATTTGTAAGTTCCACCGAAGGTCTATGCAAAATGAATATATATCATTTCATTTCAGTCCACCTGATGGTTATTGGTCACTGCCATCCATGTAAACAACGCCATATAGAATAGGGGTCGTATCTGAAGTCAAACGTAAACATAAACGCTTTCTACGCTCATAGCCCCACAGTAGGATTGTCTCCTATGTCGTGGGTGCCATGGACACACAAAGTTGAAACTTTGCACGCTTATCAAGGAAGGAAGGTTTAAATAGGGGATGAAAGTTTGTATGAAAGTCCTCCAATTTTAATGCAAGCTTAGTAAACTTAGTATTTAGCATGGTGGTTTGATATAGTGGAATATCTTTTCACCATTTTTGGGAAATCAACCCCTAATAAGGGGAAAAATAATAGTTTAAAAAACTTATGAAACACGCTTTTGTAAATAGCTAACTGTATGGTTGATAAAATATTAGTTTTTATTTGGGTTTAATTATGGTCGAATTTCGACCACTGTAGTAACTAGTTCAATTTAGATATCAGATCAGTGTGCCTGATATTTTAAAGTCCGTTAAAAATGTGTTTAAGTAGTCTTAAGTCTAACATATTTAAACTAGCAATTTTTTTATAGAAATTAATCCTTTCATAAATAGTGCTATTTTGTTTCAGTGATGCTATTATTTTTTTTTGGATTTTCCTAGTTTATTTTCTGAAACTTTTCATTGATAAACGTGTTCATATTTGATTGTAACTCGCCGTCCGTGTCTATTATGGTTTAACTTATCAATAGATGGCGACAGTCGTCGTTCTTATAGATAAGTTTGCTATCGGATGCAATTCATACTAAATATTATTTTCAAAAAAACACGTTCTACCAATAACAAAAAACAGAGCGAAGCTCGGTCAACCAGCTACTGTATTTTAATGGAATTCAACTGCTGTACAATGTTGAATCTACATTTGTACGAGCGACCGCAAGATTGAATGGATCGCATCGATTTGTAACGGTGCTTCGTCTATGCCCTAGTAAGTGTAAGGTTTAAGATTTCGATACATTTTCACTTGGAAACAAATACCACAGTACCTATTTGTGCTTTATAAACTTGTACATATTAACAAGAGAAAATATTGATCTGAATAAATGTTAATTCCAAAACATCCACACGAATTTTATGGATGACGTGTTAGGTACATGTTATTTTCATCAGACGAAACCTCAGTCCCCTGATATTATCAATCAAGTTATAACACAAGCACGTGGTTTATTAGATATTAAGTGGCCATCATTACGCGCTCCAGATAGATCAATACTGTGACGCTACCACTGAGGAGTAACTTGGAATACCCTCTTTCCATTTATTGAGTTCTGGGGTAACTGATCCGTATAAGGGGTAAATGAACCGCATTTGTGATAGACTCCAGAGTTCTTTAATTCTTTTATTGGTCTATTAAGATGTCCATGGCCTTTAACAATTTATCACGACATGAGATGTCTTCCATTGCAGCCATCTTTCGCTATTTCTGTAACTTGCACGTACCGCATTCGTGATATGCATATGATGCATGCACGTACACAATATCACGCAACAGATGTTCCGTTGGAATATTGGGGGTAATGTGTTTTGTGTAAATTGCGCTCGTGGCATAGTTGGATGTGTTTTATTTATTTTAAGACGTTGTCAAGCTGTGACTGTTCCACTGCTGGTGGGAAACCTGCGGCTGTTTGGATGTGAAGCCGCGGCTCTTTATAAATAAGTCTTTACAACTCTTTATTTATTGTTGCCAAAAAGGAGGCTCTTTAAAAACTTTGAAATTTTGTTAATTGTTATTTTTAACTCAAAAGGTTGCCGACTCAGATAGGCAGTAGTTTCTTCATGCTGGCTAAATAATATTTACCCGACTTCAAAAATAAAATTAGCATACTGATATCTGTTTCAATGCTTGATATAGGTCTCGCAGAATGGAAAGTGTTAGTGGTTTTATCAAATCGACCAAATGCTTCGGTAGGCTTTTTGAGAATATTTTGGAGAACTTTCGGACATGTATTAATCCGTTCACATCCGCGTCGACGTCCGCACAAGTCTTGCCGGGAATATTTGTGTCCGTTTACAGAATTTACGTTTTAACAAATTGAATATATAAAATTCAGAAAAAACATTTTTAGCTGGTCTTCGCCGGATCACTAGAAAACCGCCTACGCGATCTGAAAAGTAGATACTCGAAGCTAAATTCCTTTTTTTACTGTCTCTACGACCAGTTTTCTCTGAAACATCACTTGTTGAAACTCACCCAATAATGTTTTTTCTAATATCCCTTAATTTTTGTGAATAGTGTATTACTTTTTGTTTTCATGATGAGTTATTCTGTAGCATATTACGTCTAGTACAAGAGTATTTATTTATATAGAGAATGCTAGTATAAAATAATGCTATCGGTTTAATATTAAACTTCCAAGCCGCAACTTACATAGACAACGGTTCGATCGAAATTGACTTCGAACATTTCACCATGAGCATGTACGTATATGATACTTGATGCTTACAGCAAAATCGTAAACCAAGGCGAGTCTATTGTTCCCATCTCGTATAGTCATTTTCGTCGACCTAGTTCCGACGTTGTATCGAGAACATTTTGAAAGGATTCTTGTTGGGGATGATGCCACTTTTAGAATAAGCTTGATCGATCAGAATCGGTATATGAAAAATCGATGTTCAAGAATATCGAAGGCTAGATTTATTTTATTCTTGCTCTGTGAATATGTCGGCGTTAACGAAACGGCTAAAACGACTGCTCACAATTTGGTTCCGTAAAAAACATGCTGTTTATATACTACGGTGACAGAAAATGTTATTACGCATAAGTCCGTTTTTTTCTCTATTCTTTTGTGGTCAATAATAAATAAATTAAAATTAAGATGTTGAAAGATTTTTATATTATTATGATTTTTAAAATTAAGCTTGCGACTGTGTCTTGCAACAGAAATAATCGAATGTCTAATCGTTTCTTAACATCGATTAATCGTTTACTATCGTTTATCGATATCAGATCGTCATCCCTAATTCCTGTTTGCACGTTAGCTGTACGCGATATTGAGGTGGCTACTCAAGTCATGATTTCTGCATGGCCGAGTTGAAAGGTAAGGTCGTAGAAATTAGTTTTGAACTACAAATAGAAGACATTGTGGATGTTAAACGTTACGATTGAACTGAGACGATCGCTGATTTTCGCGCTAACTTTTTAGTTCCTTAATTTTAGATTGAATCGTGCGTTGTGTAAAGTGTGTAATGTAGGTTCTCAATTTGCTTGTTCAAGGCGTTATTATGATATTATCACGATAATAATATAATATTTTATCTTGCAATGACATTGTTTCGATAATAAAAGTTTGCAATTATTCTGTACTGACTTTATTTTGTTTGATCTATATATTCATACTAGCTGTGCTCCTCGGTTTCACCCGCTACTTGATAAGAAAGAAAAACAAACGTAGCCTGATGTTATATAGCCTATAGCCTTCCTCAATAAATGGATTATTCGTTCGAAATATTTTTTCAATTCGAACCAGTAGTTCCTGAGATTAGCGCGTTCAACAAAACAAACAAACTCTTCTGTTTTATAATAATATAATAATACTAGGATAGTATAGATATGAAGAGAATTATTCCGATTCCTTGTGATGAATGCCATATCTATCACTCCTCCATGCGTACGGGCGCATGGAGGAGTGTTAGATATGGCATAGTTAGCTAATGTAGAAATTGCAGAAATATATTGTCAAGCGTATTGTTTTTAATGTAGCTAACTCAATTAAACCTCATTTTACCCTTACTGGGTCTTCAAATACCTCGTAAACTATTAGTCAGACACAATACAGTCGTTGATAAAATCTGTTTTCGAATTCTGTATCTTCTTAAATATATAATCTACTAACTTATTCCCGTGACTGCCCGCCTCGGTCACGTTTATCACGGTAATGAGTTCCCATGTATGAATCCAGATCATAAACTTTCAAATTTCTTCTTTATTCTCTTTCATCTCTTCAAAATTTCAAATTTCACTGAAATCCGACAAGTGTTTCTTGCGTGAAGAGCAACAAAGACACGTATGTACATCTTCACAAACTTTTTATAACATTAGTATGATTAAAATTGAAAACACATACCTTTAACATGAGTAATGTTACATTTCGATAAGTATCATGTTTAGTTTTAATTTCGGGTTAATTGCTGTCGAATTTCGACTACTGCGACGGCAAACTAGTTCATAATAATTATTACATTTATATTTCATAAATGACGGCCGATCGATTTTTCATGAATACTAAATTTTTGATATGTTGCTTGTTGAATCGTTGTTAAGCCTTACACTAAGATAGGTGGATTAATGTTAAAAGTTCCACTCCTACGTGACTAAAGAGAATCGTTACGAAATCTCTGTCATTTCTCAAAATGATGATACTACCTCATACATCTTAATCACTCTCAGGGAAAGAAATTTTAATGTGCTTACACAACATTTTCCCGTTTCGCACCTAGCTTCTCACTCGCCAAAGAAAATTGCCGAGATACCAGAGGAAACTTATCGTATTAGCGCAAACATTTTCATTGGAACGCTTCCTGTTTATAATAATTAAGTCTTCCACTCCCGTTCTGTTTGAACTAAGTCTTCTCATTGCCGTCAACGCTCCTCTGGAGCTTCTTATCGTCAGAAAATATTTATCGGTGAATACTTTTGAAGCGAAAACTCTTCGCAGGTTTGTTTTTTTGAAACTTAAACGTGAATCGAGTCGCGGATTAAGCGTTCGTTTTCGTCTTAACTTCATCGCGGTAAGTTACGTTGTCTGTCCATATTCTTTGATATTGGATAGCTTATATATTACTACATTTTACACGCAGTTCCGCCGCGAAACGTATTCTACGTGTTTATCCATGTTACAAATGATATATGTGCCATATTTAAACTGAATGGGATCAGTAGTTTTTGCGTGAAAGAGTAACAAACATACATACATTCTCACAAGCATTCGTCTTCATAATGTTATGTAAGATTAAGGATACGCGAAAAAGATCATTAAGGCATCATATTTTGTTATGATAATCTTAATTGTTGTACACTTAATAATATAGATGCACAGTTACATTGAGACGTCAAAAGGCGGTCTGCAGCATAAAAAGTAGATCGATCGATTCAATTTACATCTCTATAACTATCTATGACGACTTAAATAGCCTTTATTTTATAAAATAAATGTAACAAATGGTAATTAAGCGAATAATGATTCAAATAAACAATGTTTTTCCCATTTTTTAGTTATATATATTTCATGATAGATTTTATTACCTATTTTGCGAAACAATTCATAATATTCATTTCTTTGCTATAATTTGGGATATGTTTTATTCGCCTTATCCAGATCGCAACTTCTAAGTTCCATTTTAATCTATAATTTTCTATTTCCTGATATTTGATGTATAATTCCTATTTTCAGTGTCGTTGCAACTGATTCTTTAGTAAAATCTTCTCGCTTCCAAAAATTACTGGAATTCTCTCCAACAATTACGATTTCGGTCTCGACCACAAGGAATGTTCAGTTCGGTGCTGGTTCCATTAGTGGTTGCGATCCGACGTTCTCGGTTTGTTTATGGCCTTTTGTTCTGGCACGCTATTGTGTGCTGACGCGTTCCGCCCATCGGGCTGTTTATTGAGTTAGTCCTCAGCTAAGATTACATTGGCTTTATCTTGTGGAACGCCTCGTGATTCTGCGGTTGCATTGTCTTAAACATTATTGATTTTTATGAAATCAACTGATAAACGACTATGTATATCAATATTCAAACCAAAGCAACGCATTACACTTTTAATTGTGATGTGCGAATAGTTATGGCGGTGGTTCCTATGCGGTCAAATTATAGACGATTTTACCAAATTTGGTTAATCTTTTGTTTCTTACAATTAGTAACACTGCTTTATAAATTTAATTTAATATATTTATTCAAGTTCAGTTGTGTCATTCTATATTTTTATGGTTCTGTCCTAATTTATCTGCAAGAAACCCACGGCGGATGAAGACCTCCTAAGAACCCCATCTTTCTCTATTTCGAGCTGTTTGCTGTTTATTACATTTTGATTCAGCCACGTCTTAAAAAGTTTTCAAAATCAATTATTATTTTTAATTTTCCTTATCTAAATATAACCTTAAATGCACCATTAGGAAATGTTCCCTCACTAATGATCACAATAAAAGCATTACACAACACGACATGTTAAATTTCTATGTGAATATGTACTCATATTTCCAGTTCCACTAACACTCGCTATCCGACTTTGCCTGATTGTTTATGGTCTTTTGTTCGGCACGCCATTGTGTTCAGACGCGTTCCGAGACGATCCGTCTGCATACTCGTGTATTGAGTTTGCGCTAACATATGATTAAAAAGCGCTGGAATGGAAATTATGTTGAGATGATTTTTAAAGAAGAAAGATATCTCATATTGTATATACTTTGATATCAAAATGATAATTTGTGTGTCGTGGCGTACATGGCAAAGTTAATAAACAGATCCAAAATAAAAATCGTCATTATGTCATCAGTGCAACTGCAAATCGTATTTTGAATCTTTTTTGTATCAGAATAAAGTAGCAAGCGAACATGCAGTCCACCTGATGGTAAGTGGTCACTGCCGTTTATGGACATCTGTAAGCAAATCGTTATATATCAGGGGCTCTATCTGAAGATGATC
>DWTU01002145.1:0-11936 GCA_018251515.1 Cecropterus confusis | reverse complement strand
TTACGGTGAAGGAAAACATCGTGAGGAAACCTACACACCTGAGAGTACTTTAAAAGGTTCTCAAAAGGTATGTGAAGTCTACCAATTCGCACTTGACCAGCTCGGTGGACTATGGCCTGAAACTTTCTCAATCTGAGAGAAGACCTGTGCCTGGCAGTGGGACAATAATGGGTTGTCGGAAAAAAATTGACGACCAAACCCCCGGGAGCGCACCGCCCACGCTGTTCCTTCTACGCTACGCCACTGGGTAGAACCGCATGATCTTTAATATTAAACTATTCTAAGAAGTTAGTAGCATTCTTCGTGTTTCAAATCCGGAGTAACAATCTCTACATTTATTTTTTGCTAAATAACTCAGTGTTGGTCGTAGTTAAGTTGTGGTCTGAAGGATTTGAGGAGACATACTAGGTATTTGTATAGCAAGAAAGTTGTATATAGTTTTCACTACACTTACAGCATTATTGTCGTTTAAGATCCAGATTGGAATAACCTCTGACGTAAGAGATGAAGCGTGCTAGATAAGATTGTGTCATTTCATCGTCGATGGTATCTGAGTAAAAATATTACAAAATGGCTATCACAGAAATCATTAAATAAACATGGATTTCTCATCTTGAAGTTTAAGAACACCTTAAAGTAACAATTAGTATTACTTCATTAGTAAGTACTTCATTAAAAGCTATCCACTCTATCGAAGGTTATTACTATTTAATTTAAAGTTATTTTGTCACATTTTTACACCGGTGAAACCGCGGGGCGCACCGTGTACACGATTTTCTTTTCTGCGTCTTTAACCACATATACATAGGTAGTAATTTATCTTAATTGATAGTCTTGGATTGTTTGTGTGAGGTACATGATAAATATTTTTCATACGCCAGAGAAAAAGGTATTTATATATTAATGATTATTTTTTCTTTAGTATGTTTTATGCCAGCGTTTTTAAGTTTTATACCTCTATGTCTGAGGCACGGTACCTCGGAACAGATAAACCAAATTAATTTGCTTATGTTTTAAAACGAGACTTGATCATGAGGCTATGTTTAAAAATATATTCATCCATTTGAAGATCAAATCTCTTCTAGATGGTGGTAGTTTTAAATGTATTATTCTTGTTTCATTCTACAATTTAACATTTACTAAGAATTTTTATTGGGGATTCAATAATTATATGGGTTATTAAGTAGACTGTCTTTGCAGGGTTTCTTGTTCCCGTCCTTGCATGCTTTGGTGGCGCATTGGGCGCCTCCCGCAGAGAAGGGCAAGTTCGTGAGCGCTCTACTAGGTGGCGCTATAGGGACCGTGGTCACATGGTCGCTCTCTGGACCACTTATTGAGAGATTTGGATGGGACTACGCATTTTATGTTCCAGGTATTAATATCAAGTATTTTGTGTATTGATTTGGACAGTAAAAATGTTTTTTGACGTGACAATTGTACCTATATGTTTATATATGTTTTTACGCTTCGATACCCAAAGGAAACAAACAAAAAAATTTGGTAGAGTTATTTACTCTACCCATTTTTTTTTATAATAAATAAATTTTATATAATACATTACATTAAACATTAATCGATTTATTATTTATTAAACGCTTTCTACACTCATAGCTCTACACTAGGATTGTGTCGTGGTGGACATGGACCCACAAAGACGAATACACAAACACCCAGACCCAGGACAGAATCTAAACTCATCATTCAGATGTCTGTTTGACTGGGGATCGAACCCACGCGGGTCCTCACACACATCACATCAGCACATGTATATAAGTCATAATACATATATATAAAAGTTATTTGGGGTTAACAAAGTAAAGGAGGATTTCTTTTATTTACATTACGTTGCCGCCATGTACTTTCTTTCTTATCTTTAAGTATCATCTTGTTTTCCACTCCTATTTTACGAATAATACT
This sequence comes from Cecropterus confusis, assembly GCA_018251515.1. Taxonomy (NCBI): domain Eukaryota; kingdom Metazoa; phylum Arthropoda; class Insecta; order Lepidoptera; family Hesperiidae; genus Cecropterus; species Cecropterus confusis. The sequence continues at coordinate 10,019 of DWTU01002145.1, read as the reverse complement.
TAATACACAAACGCGTGATTCCTGTTAAAATTCTACACGATGTAGCTGATTTCTAAGTTTCTACACGTGACATGTTTATAAATTTCGTTGATGTAAGTACTCATATTATAAGTGATTTTTAGGTATAATTGCATTCTTATGGTGCGCGTTTTGGTGGTTCCTGGTCTACGACTCTCCGGTGGAGCATCCTCGTATATCTGATGAAGAAAAGAAATATATTTTAGAAGCAATTGGCGACAAAGTTCAACATAAGTCGGAACAAAAGGTTTGTTATATCAATATTTAAAAGCGTAAATTATTACATTGTTAAAACAATGATGTTTATAATGACATTAAAATTGCTATTTCTCGTCCCTGAAAATTTCGATAGGCTTTCACCACACATCTATTGTTAGAAACTGTGTGGTTAAAACCGTGACATAATGCAGTAATTGCAAATCGGTATATGCATTTATATAGGAAGTGGCATGCTACTTTATAAGTGCAATTAGTAAAGTATTTTGTATTTAATTAACTTATTGTTACATTCGTCACATACTGATTTATTTAAACAAATTATAATCGCGTCGTATTATTTTTAATTCAAGGTACAATTACTGAAGGTTTCTAAGGGTGAAGATACCTATCTACTCATTATTATGAAATTGTTATCTAAACTTGGTTACTATAATATTATAGTTATAGTTTACTCGCTGTTAATGGACGTGACTATATTCCATTAGGCATATTAACGTAGAATTTGTTGTAAAACCTATTTTTTAACCGATTTTTGTCGATATTTTCATTGAAATTTAAAATAGATAATAAGGAATATAAACCATGTTTCCTTAAAATGAAATAAATTCTTTCCGAACTAAGATCTGCTGAACATGCTTGGAAAACTAAATTTCCTGTCTATTTTTAAACTTTATTTAATGAAAATACTGGCATAAAAAGGCTTACTGCTAAAAAGCATTGTCTACCAGACAATCTTTAAATGTGCACAAAAGCGCAATAAATAAAAACATAAAAGAAATAAGAAATAAATAAATATAAAAAAGTAAAAAAATAAATAAATATAATACAAGGGCCAAAAATAGTAAGAAATAAAAAAAAAAAACAAATTTGAAGGAACATTTTATTGTATTTCAATCAAATTTTCTAATACTATTTAATATATTATTTTCCAGGTCGTCCCTCCATTTAAGAGTATCCTTACTTCGTTCCCGTTCCTGGCTATGGTGGTTCTTCATTATGGAAGCAACTGGGGTCTATATTTCGTGATGACTGCAGCTCCGAAGTTCGTCTCCAGCGCCCTTGGCTTCAATCTAAGCTCCACGGGATCTCTTGCATCCTTGCCCTACTTGTGTAGGATGATATTCTCCCTTATATTCGGAGCTATTGGTGATAGGTATGTGACTTCTGCTCTTATGTTGTTTAAACTATTATCGTACTTTATTATGATTGGCATTACGAGTATTTTTCCTTTCGATCGTTCGAACAAATATCGTCAACCTTCATATAATATAATTGTATACTTTAAAAAATAACAGCTCATCCATGTATACATAAACTTAAATTAATTATAAAATAATAACTGTATTGTTATACTTAGAGATTTAAAGATTTTTTTTAATAAACGCTTTCTACACTCATAGCCCCACAGTAGGATTTTTTCCTGTGTCGTGGGTGCCATGGACAAACAAAGACGAATACACAAACTCCCAGACCCAGAACAGAAATCTAAACTCATGATTCAGATGTCTGCCTGGCCGGAGATCGAACCCGGGACCCACATTGTTTCTTTGTTTCTTGAGTTTTATTCTCTTATTCACAGAATCGTGAAACAGAACGTGGTATCAACAACATTTATGAGGAAGTTCTTCTGCCTCTTCTCTCATGTGCTGCCAGGCCTGCTCCTCATTGGTTTGGGCTACACTGGCTGCGCGCCTATTCTCTCCGTAGCCCTCATCACATTCTCCATGGGCTCCAACGGCGCTGCAACCCTCACTAACTTAGTGAACCACCAGGACTTGGCCCCTAACTTTGCGGGAACTTTGTATGGAATCGCGAACGGCATTGGAAACACCGCTGGCTTCATCACGCCCTTAGTGACTGCGCACTTTACCAAGAATGGGGTGAGTTACATGGCATATTAGGATTAAAAATGTTTCTTAGTTAAATATTTTTGGGATAACTGCTGAGTATTTTTTAAAGTTCGAAGCTCTGATTGGTAACTAAGAATAATCATGTATTTTATCTATGGCAATATTATTATGGTAATAGCAAACACCATTGACAATAAGATTGATATGGACTTTATCAATAATATAATAATCATCCCATTTGGCTACGATAGTAACATCCTGTTTGATGCATCTATAATAATTATAAATATGATATTAGGAAAAACAATGTAATAAACTATAAATGATATACGTTTAGTGTTATCATAGTTTAGTTAAAAAAAAAATTGGCCTTATTAATATACAAGATAATTCCGTCTGTTATTCAACAATAAATAATATGTTCGCGAAGTGTGTCGGTCTCGAACCACTCCCCCTTTTTCCACCGATTTTCTGGGCGACTAAGAGAAAAAATACAGAAGATAGTCGTTCTATATAATTAGGCGCACTGATTATTAACAAAAGCCCCGGTTATGGGAGGCCTATATCCAACAGTGAACCTCAAAGTTAGATGAAAGGAAACAATTTTGCTGAGACAATGTTTTTAATATTATGCCTGAAACGCACAAAAAAATAAATGATATAAATAACAATTTCCATAATTGTTTCAGAATGGTTTTGCAGAATGGAGGCCGGTGTTCCTCACAGGTGCTTCTCTTTACATCGCATCAGCTGTCTACTTCATCTTATTCGGTACTGGTGAGACCCAATCATGGAACTACGTCGCTCCTGCCGAAGAGGAAGAGACGGATAAAAGACCTAGTGCTAATTCCAATGATACCACTGTTACTATACCCGTCAAAACATAGGGAAATTTAACAGTTAATATGAATATTAAATGAACATAATAAAATAATTGTATGGTTTGTGATTGATGACTGGTCACAAGATTTGAACAAAGTCAATAATGTAAATATTCCATTCACAAATGTATACAGAAACATTATTTCTTCAAGCAATGTTTGTAAAAAATTTGCTTAATAGTCCGCCCTTCTTATTGGAGGGATTGATATTCATTCAGTAAAATTATTTTAATTTGATCGATTTTGCAGTGTTGTTGAGATTATGACGTTATAATAAGTACACGTATATTCGGATCGTGACTATCTATAACGAACATATATAATATCCAGCATATTTATAATATGTTACTGTACTGAGCTGATTAAATTAACTGCAGTTAAAAAGGCGAAGTACAAATCGCATATTTATTTAAACATCGGTCCGTAGGCCGGCAATTAAAAATAAGTTTACATCTTCTTATGAATTCGGTCGCTGTATAGATGTATTTGATAGCTGTTATAGTAGAAATAAATGACATTTTGTTTATTATAGCGTGCCTTTTAGTTTTATGTAATATTTAAAGTTAAATTAAACCTTTTATAGTGCGTTTATGCGCGCCATTCCTGTGGCGTAATAAAACGGGCATTACATGAAACGAAGTTTCGTAGCCTTGCACAAGCCAATTTTGTCGCCATTATCTAAATATAGACGGAGGTAGTCGCCCCTGATCATGAGATGATAATGACAATAAATCAAGAGAGACTCCCACTTTTACCACCAATATAAATGGAATAATAACCATTTATATTGGTAAAAATAAATGAAGATGATATGTTTATTTCGTCTTCGAACAAACACACTTCATATTTTGTCTCAAACAACTACAATTTTGTAGTAATCCATAAGCGTTTATCGATAAATAACGGCGCACCACACGCCGTTCCTAATGCTTACAACTTGTAAGCATTAGGAACGTGTAGCTCGCGGGTAGGGCCTGCTTAAACGTACTATAGTGTCTCGAGTTTATCATTAAAAATATATTATTTAGCGTAATTGTTTTCGAATTTAAAAAAGTAACTGATGTTGTATTCATTTTTTCATATAAACTTGCCAGTTGTGCTTTACTTAAATAAATATGTAGTTTCTCAATACGAATTATGGAAAGATATTATCGACCAAGCGAACTAGACGAACCGGCGGAATGCGGTCTTCCTCCCCGGTCCCGCCTCATGACGCGCTCTCGTCCTAATACCGTTCGCGGCTAAACTCTCCAAGAAATAGATATTGGTGAAGATTTTCAATTAATTAATATTGATACGTATTGCGCTTCTGTTTTGCTGGTACTAATATGTAAACAATGTTAACATATTTAATGTTAATAAAAAAATATTGATTTTGATGCTCTTTTCTACTTATTTGTTTCAGTTATATCGTTAAACAGTCAAATGGGGGGTGGCGCCTTATAGCCTTTTTCACAATTTGCATTGCGATGGTGCATAATTATTGCCGCAGTAATAATGAACAAGTAAAAATGAATGTATTTCATATTTTGTGATAAAATAAATAAGCAAAGGTTTTTTGTACTCATTAGTTTTTGTTACAATGATAACCAAAATAAGTAAAAATGCGTTGTTTAAGTATACATTATTAACACATAAATATATTAAAATTTACATTTCATTGATATAAATCAACATGCACAAAAAACATTACTGCTATTTTTTGTCATCTGTACGTGCCGAGCGTGACTCGTCTAGTTGGCTTGGTCGGTTTGTAAAACAAGATACGGTACACAACGTACAAAATGTATCTACGAACCGCATGCGCTTCTAAGAACGCATATTGATGCACCGTATCAGTTTTGGGACATTGTATTAGGGATTATGCTTTCAATGGTGCGCCAGAAGGAAAGGTCGGTCGTCTGGAGGGCGGCGTAAACGGATGGAGTTACAAATTACAAACTCTATCACGAGACATAAGCGATCCGAGGAACAAAACGGACGCCATATTGGCCTGAGAACGCGAGCTCCATGTTACATCCCCGGGGAAGCAGATATATATCTTTTTTTTGCGTATTTGTTTACTAGTCTATATGCGTCCATGTTAGTCTCTACACAACGATACATAGTAAGTATACTATAAATGCAAGAAGCGACCCGATGCACCACTCGAATGACGTACGAAAAATCTACCTTATAAGTCTATTGCAGTACTTTACAGAACATCTAGATAACAGAATCTATCTGAATAGCAGATAGATTTCACTAACTACTCGATTCCGATTTTGGATCCGGTGCTAGTGCAATCAAATTATTGCAACTGACAGTTTAATAAAACTATTTTAATTGCCCCGTCGACCAATGCAAAATAAAGACATTTATTTCATTACAAACCGGCGCTAACCTATAAATAATTATTTTATAGAAATATTATTATGTGATGTATTATGTATTTTTATAGTATGGACGTAGCAAACGAGCATGCAACCCACCTGAGGGTAAGTGGCTGCTGCCGCCCATGTACATCTGTAATCAACCCTAGGTAAGATCAAAGTCTGCAGATGCGTTGCTACCCTTGAAGACTAAGATGGAATGCTTCGGAAAAATATGTCTCTCTTACCACACCCTTCAGACCAGAACACAACAGAGCATAACACTGCTGTTATTAGGCAGAAATATGTGTGGCGGTGGTGCTTCCGGAGTCGTACCACAAAGAGTTCTACCACCATTAATAGAAATAATCGAAAGCGACAAGTTCTGTACTGCTGAAACCGTCATCGGATCGGACAGTCTGCAAGCGCTCTTATAACTGTGACACGTTTGCGTTAAATATTGTAATGGGCATATTTTTACCATTAGCTTTGTTTTTTATTTTAGAATGTCGTTTTCAAGGCCAACAGATTGGTATTGAATATATTTGCAGCTTAAAACCATAAGCACCATATGGCTTTAGAAGGGCACATAAATAATTACCTTTCGACTTACACGGTGTATGTTAATTGAAACATGTAATAAAAACTGGCCAAGTGCGAGTCGGACTCGCGCACGAATTTTCGTACCATTTTCTAACCAAAGTCGTAAAACATTTTAAACATTTATAATATTTTTTAAGACTTTTTTATATTTAATTCACAGAAAAAGAACAGTGTGTGAATCGAGAGGAAGCATTTAGTCTCATTAGTTATGTCTACGTTGTTAGTATATGTATATGTCGTATATCCAGAATATTATTAAAATCCATTTTCTCTATCAAAAGTTGTTACGATTTCAAGTTACGTAACATTTTTTCAAACGTAGGTGAAACTGAAGGGTTAATTTAGTTAACAAAATATATACCGTTAATGGACAAGGAGAGTCGTTGACTTGCCAAAAAAAATGGCGCCATCAATTGCGCCACCCTACAAAATTACACAGCAGTGTCCTTAATACAAGTACATCACGTTTCATCAAAACGATCACAGTTAGCGTTTGCTCATACATAACGTTTCGCCCTACCCAAGAAGTGTCCTTCATCTGAGCATCCATCAGCCCTTGGAAATCCACTGCCGGTCATAGGCCTACCCTACCGCTGGATTCAGATGGCGCAGGACCAGTCGGAGTAGCGCAGATCAGGGGAAGTGTCCTTAGTACGAGTTTACTACGTTTCCTCAAAACGATTACCGTTAACGTTTTCATTTGCATGTTTTCATTTTCGGTCATACCTTGCACAGTTTAACGAAGATTAGCACACAGTTCGAAGATTAGCGTGTACGGTAACACCGACACGCAAAACCGAATGTAAGTAGGTAAATCAACTTAAACGTCACTTTATTACGACACTTTTCAAAATAACTGTTATAATTATCTCGTTTGAACGTAATCGAAACTAAACCTGTTTTATATGTCCGTCATCTACCTACACCAGCTATTTTTGGACAACTGTTTGACGGGACCCACCCGAAGAGATGTGCATCAACGTTTCCATAAATAACTTTACCTTTTACTGTAAAATATTTGTAGTTTCAGTGACATAATAAAGGAAAGTTAAATATTGATAAAGATGAGAATTATTAGTAATTTGGCATATTATTTGACGCGCAAAGGAAATGAAAGACGTAAATGATCTCGATTTCATTTTGAAAGTTAAAATGAAATATACGCAGTGTCATTCGCACTACCAAAATGAGTCTAACGGCATAAATATTTATCAATCTAGAAATGTCTAGATTATTATTAGCGACCGCCTGGCCTTACGAAAAATACATATACCTACATACATATATCTATTAGTATTATATATACTATGTATCAGAGGTTTACCCGACTTCTACAAAAGGAGCGTTATGAGTTCCAAGTGTAACGTGAAAAAGTAACGCTCCTTTTGTCGAAGTCGGGTAAAAATACCAAAATTGCATATGGGTAGTGAAACTATTGCGCTTGTTGTATAAGTATTATTAAAAATAATAGTACAAGACAAATCCTAACGTATCATATCGCATACACGAATATAATAAGGTCGCCACTTTAGATAAATTGACGCAAACAATACGCGTGTAAACCGCTATTATTTAACACCCTCGCGAATAAATATTGTAATCGCTAAATTGAACTAATAATACTATTGCGCTTGCGTTGGCGCTTGTTCATGTATGTTCTGCGTGTTTGCCAGTTCACGTTCGTATGAGGCGATCATCTTATTCCTCGGGAGTAGCCACGCAGCTCTGATTAACTTCAGGTTTTAGATAGAACGCCTGTTCATGATGTGGACTGCATGATCCATTGCTACTTCAGTGTAATAAAATAAGTGTCCGTGTGCCATTCACACACGGCAGATGCGAAACATAATAATAATACATAAAAAAAACGTGCGGCAATCGGGTACTGCAGGATGATTCAGGATTCAGGGGTACAGCGCCATTTAGTTGTAGCGCCGTAAACTGCTTTCGTGACTTATTTTCATTTCATCGAGTTTCAATTTACAACAATTCTAAGAAAGATTTATTTAAAAAAATGTAGACAGGAATATATGGAAGTAGGAAACAGGCAAGCAAACCCTTTAGCTAAACCTCTTCCGCTCATGGTTATCAATAACAGTTCGAATACAAGTCACATAAGAAGATCCTGTTTTATACCCATTCAGAGGCGCTGGGTGGAAGTCGCCCTGGGGTTGGCGACATAACGTTTTAATTAAGGAAATGTATAGTTACTAACAATACTAACATAGTTTCATAGGCCACACATTGTTACTAACCTTCAACTAACAAAAATTATGGATTATTCTAAAATAAATTATTATTTATTATTATTATTTAACTTTAGATTATTTGATGCTACCATAATCACAATATCTTCACGCGTTTGGTTTTGGTTTGGTTACGGGCGACAGTGATGAGGTGCTTGTCTATTTACTCTTCCAATATATTAAAGATGATATTTATTTTAGTTTTTTGTAATTATATTTGTCGATCGTAACCGTAGAGTTCCGGGTGCTGTCAAAGAGTTCAACAAAATCTTTGTATTTATAAACTTTTGTTGGCTAAGTTGAATACGTTTGGTCTTCACTGTCCCAATTGATTATCAGATAGCTCGTAGCAAATGTATTTGAATAGCTCATAAAGGTTATGTTGCATTGTGTCGTAGAGATTAAAATCACAGTAATAAGTATAGCCAACAAGGAACCAGCGCTACTTAAATTCTGTTTTTATCTATCTAGAAATTTAATCCCACTTGCTTTAATAGTGAAGTTATAAAGCAAGTGGGATTGTTATGGATAAGAACATTACCTAGTGTGTAGTATCTTTAAACTTTACGTTCTTGGCTGGCCTGATTGGTCTGTGAACTCTATAGAGACATCACTTCTCAATTTGAGAAAAATCTTGTACCGAGGGAGGGCAGAGAACTGACAATATTTGTCTATTTATTTTAGAATTACAAACATAACAAACAATAAACATAACATAACAATAAACAAACATATAAGCTAAATGACTGATAATGACCCCAAGGACAAAACCGGTTGGATAAAAAAGGATAAAAGTTATACCTGACCGGTTAAAGACGGTGGGCACTGGGAGATATAATTTAAGATCATATGGTATGTACCATGTATATCGGTAACCCTGTTGGTTTCATCAAGTTTTAGAAGGTCGTTTGAAGACAAAACACAGATTAAAAAAAAATGTTTATTTGATTACTTTTGTTAGAGAATATTCCGTCTTGAGAATGTTTCAATGATTGTATGACCATTTTCCTGTGTAGTATGAATATTTTTAGTGTCGAGAAAAAAAATGACAAGTATTGCGTAATCTTGGCAGATTAACGCAAAAAACATTTTGAACCGTACTACAAGCAAAATGCATACAAAATTTATAACTCAAAAAAAAAATCTTCTGTATACTAAATCAATACTTGTTGATGGTCGTAATTTGATTTTATACTCGGGAACCGTTACTAATCATCATCGTTCATTTAATTTGCAGAAATAAAGATTAAGACATTGCATATTGGGTTTCCACATAAAATTGTAATCGAGAAATTTCTTCGATTTATCTACACGCTCAATCAAGACCCTGTTGAGATCTATAATTCGATTTCACAGTTTGGCACTTGTAATAATCCTATACCTATATCAATACTAAGAAGAAATGAACATTAGGGAAATAATATCCACATATAGCACGGTATATAAAATTAAATATATATGAAGCGATAAAAGCGTGACCTACAATTGAATTATTTATATTATTATAATTCAATGTCCGAAAAAGCCGTAACAGAAGTTCAAGGATATCAAGATATAAATATAGTTTTATCTAACTGTAATATAAAACAAATTGCATATCTCGGGTCATAATAGTTTGTTGTTACCCGAGGGCCACGAAACAGTCACGTCAAATGTAATTTGCGCTATAAGCGTCAGCGTTAAGCGTTGAAAACAAATTTACGTGTGTGATCACGAAGTTTTGCTTTAAATTGAAGCTACAACACCAACATATAGTTCGATTTTTTAAGGTTAAAGTAGCAAACGAGCATGCTGTCCAGCTGATCTGACATCTTTAAGCAATTTCATTGAGTTCACGATTCCATTGTTACT
>DWTU01002144.1:0-11936 GCA_018251515.1 Cecropterus confusis | reverse complement strand
CAAAATTTCGCAAGCACCATTAAATATCACCGTGGCGTAAAAATACACTTACGGACTGAACTTGCCTATCATTCGTCAGGTCGGGATATCGAACCCCAGCGGAATGACAAAAAATACTTAAGCTTTTGTGCAGTTTTTATCAGATAAATATGGCGCGTAACAGAAAAATGTGACGCGTAACAAAACTCTTATACGTCAAAAAGAAGTTTCACTTCAAAAACTTCAAACCCAAGATATAAAAATGGTTACATATTTTTGAACAACCCACCCAATATGCCAATATGCACATAACTTAAAAAAAATCTTAAGTGCATACATTACCATGTGTACCATGTAATAGTGATAGCTTAGTTGTTAGGTTACTTCCTAACCACTACGCTATTTTTGCTACAGTACTCTTACAATGTGTAAAGCTAAAATTAATTCCACTAGACAATGTGAACGGGGAATGCATGACATTATCTACTTCATTAATTCTTGGCGGTGGAATGGCGTCAACAAATGGGTGTCGAAAGGGGCGAGTATTCTTCCTATTTTCCTTCTTTTAACACGCATTTTGTAGCCTCACTTTTAAATATTGTATAGTACCAAAGTGCTATTTAAACTATTAGAATTAGGTTTAAATACATAAGTTTTTCTTTTGTACTAAATTGTATAGTAAGTTTGTATATGGAGGTCTTTACGGGACGGTGTGGTCGCTCAGCGACAAAGTCCTGAACAATAAAAAGAAAAAATCTATTGTATTGTATCAAATTTAATATTAACTTCACGAAAATAAAATCCATTTTTTTTATAATATAAAAGTAGCCAGCATGAGGTCCACCTGATGGTAAATGACCACTCCCGCCCACGTGCATCAACTCCAGATAAGATCGGATTCTTGCCCGAGGTAGGCCACAGATGCGTTGCTATCCCGGCGGACTAAGTTAGAACGCCTCGGAAAAGTCTCCCTTACCACAACTCATTCAGACCAGAATACACTAGATAACATAGCAGTTATAAAACAGAAATAGGTGTTTCCGGAGTCGAACGACAAAGAATCCTACCACCTTTAATTATTGTATTGTATTCATGGCATTAAGCTTCTATATAAATACAAAGACAGTAAAGAAAGAAAAATGTATTTGGATCAGAGGTGTTGCTTTCAATTCTACCTTCAACATTTCTATTAGATGTATCCATTATTCTATAACATATCATGTCCAAAACATGCGTGTAGTTTTTATTTATAAGATTGAAGTAAACACGCTTGCAGACAACCTAGTGGGTACGTCATTACTGCCATCCATAGACATCTGCGATCTCTGTTCTATTTGGAGTTGGTCTTTTTTTATTGTATGGAGGTAGCAAAAGAGCATGTAGCCCACCTGATGGTAAGTGGCTACTGCCGCCCATGGACATCTGTAATCAACCCTAAGTAAGATCAAAGTGTCGCTAACGTTAGCTTCAGATGCGTTACTATGCCTGAAGACTAAGACGGTCTACCTCTGCCTCTGCGTACGGCGGAACTTTCGAAGCCTTTACCGGTTCTGTATTCGTCCCCCTGGTCTCATCAGACGTGTCAACTCTGACGGTACAATTTCGTTTACGCGTCCAATGCCGCCCTTCAACCCCGACGACCAACGTGATGCCGCTGCCGCCCGATACGGGGCTGACGCATCTTACCGACGTGATGGAACTGCCGCCTTATACAGGCAAGACGCAGTGCATCTCAACCGCAACTAGAACACTTTAGCTTCACTCATTGCTGGATTGCAGCAGGCTACTGAGCCCCCTCCCCTACCACGATAAGACCAACTTGGGAGGAGACAAAATTGTATATTGTCATTTTTCTTAATTTTTTAATTACCCGCTTAACTATTATATATTTTTTATAATGACTTTCTCTGAACATAACAAACATAATAAGAAAAAATACGCAAAGTCGAACCAGCCGTTCACGCGTGATTCCTTAGAATATTCCTTGACCAAGTGAAATGGGGATTCATTTATACGTACATATATACATATGTATATAATATATACATTAACATGGACGTTAAGATTTGGTTACGGACAGCACAATGGGTACTTGTGCTGTGCCTCAGAGCCACTCTGCAAGTATCGGAATTAAAAAATGGAAATGGAAAATCTGTTTCACTCAAAACTTAGATAAAAATATAAAATAATTATAATGTCAAAGTTTTCTAAGTTTAACAGTTAACTTTTGTTAACTGTTAAACTTAGAAAATAACTTCAATATGAGTCTTAACATTTTTTGAGTTGTTAACGAAAAACAAAATGCCGTTTTTTAATTTAATCCTAAATTGTTAATTACAATAACAGTTGAAGAACCTTGAAATAGATTTTTTTACATAATTCGGAATCCAATGAGTTCATATTAGAACCGCATATTTTATTATCCTGTGTCGTTTGTACTACTGACATACACAAAGATGAATACACAAACACTCAGCCTCAGAACTGAGTCTAAGTGCACCTATTATGACTGACAAGTCATGTATAGTGACCGCTCCGCCATTCGGATTGTCGTATTCCATTAGACGTGATCCCAGTGCGTATGTAGTTACTCTATTATAGTTAGCCCATACCGACTGTACACTTCGTTGTACGATATAACTAGAATATTCCTGCGGCTCTCTCCGCCATGGTCACATTTATCAGGGCACCGAGTATTTCACGTGTTAATCCGGATAGTTTATACTATCTGTGTGTCAAACTTCAACAAAATCACACCAGTATGTATGTAACAAACACACATGCATATGTACATCCTCACGAACTTTTGCATTTATAATATTAGTTAGATGAGGTCCGTAGTAATCTTCTCCTTTGCGGGACAAAATTCAGATTGACGATTGAATTTTGAACTAAGCTTGTGGTGATAAGTTTGAATGACGATATAAAGTGATAACGTTCATAAATTTAACATGCGAATATCATATATATTCTAGCTTATGTCCTGCGACTTCGATTGCTTAATAAATCTAATACTTCAAGCTTTATAAATTATCTTTTTCTGCTGCGTACTAAATAAAACAAATTTATTGTCATGAAGAACAGTCTTTATATTTATTTCATTTGTAATTCGAATCATTTATACACGAAGTGTACATTCAGACTAATGCAGTCCACAAGTACATTCGTACCTGTCATTGTACATTCATATATGTCACCAGTCTCATCAGTCATTCAATTATTTCTCTCCTCCACATTGATGTATCCAGTGCATACTCACTAGTGACGTCCCTTTTAGTACAATTTATCATGGGGTATCTAGGTTTTTCCGTTGCCTTTCCAACGTGAAAAATATTTTTTTTTTATTTTTATTTCTAAATATAACCTCTTGAGTAGTTTTTGCGTGATAGTCACTCAAACAGACAAAGTACAGTCGTTATTGTATTAATAAATGTATCACTTGGTTGACGAAGCAGTACTCCGAGTTATATAATTTGAATACCGCAAGCGAAGGTAGTTAAATCGAATTTCCCTGGAAGTCACCGTTCTAAACCTGTTACGAACCAACATTTATGGAAGAGGAATATTGGAGGAATTTTCCCGATAAATGTTGGTTTGAGATCAAGATGAAAATCTTGTTATGAATAAATTAGATCTCGTAAATGTCTCCTGGAAACTAATTACGGTTGGATCTTCAAGCAAAGATTGTATTTACGTGCAATAGGACCGGGATACTGTGATATGCTTTAGAATTCATCCTTTTATCAAGAGCAATAATGAAAACATAGTCTCTGTGTATATTCTATCATAATATGTTTTCAAAATATTTTTTTCAATGTCTTAACAACATATGACTTACAATAAATTAATAATTTATTGTAACTTACTTAAAATAAACAAATCAGCAAAACGGGCTATTTAGCGTTTTCTTACAAGTGTGTGCATTTAAACGGATATAGCAAACAATATAATTATTAAGTTTCAAATAACCTAACCTGCTTTTATATCTTGTGGCGTCTCCCTCTCTTCCCGGGTACATCTTAGGAGGCGATTAAGGGATAAAATCCAAGAGATGGGCGACATGCTGTGTAACATTGATATTCACTGCGGTCGACTTCGGTAGAACTGTTCAGCAGTTTCAAAAGCCTGAATGGAATCGAACATACCAATCAATAATAATAATAATAATAATCATTTTTTTCTCAAAAAATTTGTACCAGTCGCGCTTAACATTACTAGTACAATAATGTATATCCAATAATGTAACAAAGTGATTTTTGTACCCACTGGTATCCAATTTAAGATTCAACTCGTGTTATGGATAACAGTTTTTAACAACAATATTTGAGAGCACTGTATAAAAGCGGTCTTTATGTGCTTGTTTGTATTAAATGAAATGTTTAAATTTTGGAGGCCTTGGAAAAATTCTAAAGGAAGTGTGTCAGCGTGACCTAAAAAAAAACGGTCTCCCACACCAGGTGCCCCCCAAGAAGCCGGCGGTGCAGGCGCTGACGGAGCAGATGTGGCTCGCCGTCAACCACCTGGACGAGACCGACCCCAGCTTCTCCGGCCTCGCCGCCGACTGCCTCAAGAAGATCAATGTCACACTCGGCTCCTTTAGTGTGGTAAGTAATACTTATTTTCATGTTTTAGTGTAGACTAGCTGAGCCCCGCGGTTATACCCACGTTTAAAAAATGTAACTTGACATAGTTACATATAGCCGAAACTTTAGACCTTATACAATTTGAACAAAATACCATTGTTTCGGAGAGAACTACTTGACCCAACTGCCAGTGAAAGTCCCGTCAAAATCTGTCCAGTATTTTCGGAGATTAGCCAGAAGAAACAGACAAACAGACAGACATATAGACAAAAATTTTACTAAATGGACGTTTTGCTGTCAGTATCGTATACACTTCCATATGTATTTGGCAAAAAGCTGTTATATTGATTTAACAAACAGATATTTCTATTTTATTTATATGTATAGATTGTTGTCAGTGGTGTGCGCCAAAGATTCAAACTTCGAACTCTCGATTGAAAGCCCGCGTTTCTACCATTAGGCTATTACTGCTCTATTAATATATTTTTGGATTCCATGAACAAATTAATAATTGTAATTTTACTATATGTTGTTTGGTGTAGGTTTTTGTTCAATTGATTATATTCCTTATTATTTTATAAAAATCTTAGAAAAGGTATGTTAGCATTTGTGCAACGTAATGAATTATATATATATATATATATATATCGTCGAACGCTCTAATGACAGGAACTACTGGTTCGAAGGAGGGCTAGTGAACCGCGGGCACAACTAGTTCTCTCATATTGTCCAATTCGATTCACCTGTTCATCCGACATTCGCTCAAACAGGAAATCCACGTGAACAAGGCGGACAAATCCGCCCCAAAGATGAACTGGGACGGTCGGCTGTCGCCGTTCGAGAAGCTGATGCTGTTGCGGTGCCTCAAGGAGGAGAAGCTGGTGTTCGCCATCGCGCAGTACGTCAGCACGAGCCTCGGCGCCGTCTTCATCGAGAGCCCCACCGTGCAGCTGAACACGCTGTGAGTCCCATGTGGGGTTGCCACCCGTACTTTGTTTGTTTCGAAAAAATAATTTGGTCATAATTTTTTTTAAACAAACATTATATTGTTACAAAGTTAAACCAACTTACTTAGGGAGTGGTAGACAATTTAGATCTGACTATTTTTTTTTTCGTTTAATTGCGGGTACACAATTGTCTTATATTATCTAAATTTCTCCTTTTTTCCCAACTTGAAATTGTATTTTATTTTGAAATTACGTACTTCTTATTCTACCTTTTATAGCTAGTATACTTTAATCTTTGGAGTAAAGGTGGCAACCCTTGGTTTTAATCTCTTGCTGCTCGGCAACGGAAGGAATAATTCTAGACGCCGATTTTCATAGTCAAGTTTTGCTGGCCAACGGTAGGTCAACCCTTGGCCAGGATTACTTCTAAGAAATTTATACCTTGATACCTGTGCGAGTATAATGAGTACCGTCAACCAACTGATTAATTTTAAAAACTAGCTCTCCGATTTCCGATTGCTCCGAACCCTAGGGCATAACAATGTTGGCTATAATAACATTTTACAAGCTTGATGAAAGCAAACAGCAAACAGAAATCGTCAAATCAAAATACGATAAATATACTCGTAGTTACACATTCCACGACATTGTTAGCATTAGTGTTGTATGTATGAGAACTTGAACAAAAACCCTTATACCTTAACCACGAGCCATACATGATAAATATGATAAAACAAAATCTCGAATCACAAATTACGACGTTACGACTACTACATACAAAAATATATACCGTATTACTTCTGGTTTAATGCCCGAGGTATACCCCCAAATATATGTATATACACGATGTCGTAAACTGATCGATAATTGAACAAAATCGATATTTCTTAATAGTAAAACATCTCACAAAATGTCCACCGTCTCTCATTAAGCACCGGAATAGGTTCATAATCCAATTAGTGTTGATCTTCGATAAAGCGAATCCGGAAACAAAATTATTTCGACCATCGAATGGACCATATTAATGTTATGGTAGTGTTAAAATGTACTTTGGATAAAACAGTTTGTATGATACGATCGCGTATTTTTGAGAACTTAAATTACCCACCCTCTTCTTATTATTATATAATTATATATTTTGACTTATTTGTAATTTACTGTTTTTTTTATTTATTTATTATTTTTGAAAGGTTCAGTTTTTTTTTTTTAATATTTCGTAGCACATTTAGAATTAGCGAATAAGTGAATAGGTTAATGAGTAGCGCTCGGTGGTACGTGTCAGTAGAAATTAAGTGCATTGTAATGTTATTCTATAAATGTATCTCACTGTTGTAGTACTTAAATATTTTGTAAGTATTTGTTATTTTCAGTGGAATATGCGGTAAAAATCATGGGTTTGTATACGTGTTTCGTGTTTAATGAATTTTAGTGCGACGTTGTTACACATTTATGTTACTTGTTAGTAATCAAACATTGTTCAAATATGTTTCTTGAAAGAAATTTTTGCGAAAAAATAGTCACTGCTTAAAGTTTTAATTTATGCAACGCTGAATGCAGCGCCTAGGTGTCGTTTTCCAGCCCTGAGCTGTTTTGTGTAGCATGTTACCTGAACTTGTGATCACGTTAATTGACTAACTTCAGTTTTGTCCATACATTTTAAAGGTGTATTTTTATTTACTTGTAATATATTATTCCATTACTTTTACATATTATTTCATTTAAAATTACATTTAATACAAATTAAAGATGTGAATATAAATGGATGTTGTAGGGCATAGTCGGGCTCATTTTACATTATGGTATCTAACGAATGGAAGCGAAAGTCGATGCTTAGCTGATATTCGGAAGATTGCATAATGTAAATGGCTAGTTTTGGTAGAGCGGTAGAAATTAAAATGTATTGATGTTATATCTATAAAATAAGTAGCATTCTTAATATACGAATACACTGGTTGTAATTAGATAATGTTAAAATGATTTTGTTGGTCCCTCGTATTCCTTCTTCAATTATTCTCAATTTATAAACTGCGCCGTCCTCAATTGACTGTTTTTATGGCTTTGTAAAAGCCAGTTTAGTAATCTCGTAACATAATTTTAATGAAAATTCCGAATCTGTTTGGCAAATCTGTACATTATATTGTATGCTTGGTTCACACAAGATAAAAAATGAAAAGTTTAAATTTTTAAAATAATCGCCGAGTAACAAGGTACGGTCGATCACGGCGATTGTTGAGAGGCTGATGACGTCATCGTGCCGAAGCAACACGACGCCGTCTTCAATGTGCCACATAAGATTCATATAGCGTCATCGCCGTGCGATAAGTCCGTGCGATCCTGTGCGAACCAGGCTTTAGTCCCATTTTATGTATCTTATATAATTTAGCACGGGAACTCGATGAAACCTCTGTATTCTTTGCCCACTCCTCTGTTCACTCCGGCACCCCGCACCGAGCACATTTCGAGATTATTCCGTTCGCAACGTAGTAACCAATAGCTATATCATAGATTTGTAAGCTGTTTATGAATATGTATTTTAGAATTTAGATTAACATAATTGCGGTGTTACATTTTAATATGTTACGGGTTTCTCGTTGCCGATATTCCCACCCGGTTACGTAGATCGTTGTGACGATGTATCGGCATTAAAAAAACCGCATATGGTGAGTTACTCGTTACACATTAAACTGTTTTTCTCATATTAAATAATAATAATCGTTAATCGTCTATGTATATGAATGTCGTACGTATCCATTTCGTGTTACTTATATGTAGCGTCAGAAATAAGTAAGTGTAACATATATGTACAGAGTGGCCCATAGCAACGTTTTTTTCAATATACATAATTCAAATTTTACTATTATTTACAAGAATTTATTTTTATGATTTAATACTATCTGGCGTTAATTATTTACTCAACGAATGGTCTAAATGACACCCTTGACGAGTATGACTTTCCTCTACTTCGGCTCTGAAGCATTGAAACGCACTGGAGTACGCACCATGCGATCACTCTAACTTCCTAACATCATTCGTTAATGCTCTTATAATTATTCTTGGGATATAGAAAATTTTACATACAGTACAAATCTGCTGACACAAAATTTGGTCACATGGCCCATGTGATGTCACATTCGTAGGGCACAATTCTTTCACCACTTCCGATGCATACATAACAAGTTGTTATGGAAGCCGCCTAAGCAATGATTTGCAGATTTTCTTTATCTAATATCTAGCACCAGCTGCATTTGGCGCGAACCAAAATTATACTAGTAACATTGTTAGAAATATTAAAACATACAACCCGACTGCTTAAAACGATTCCTTTATTCATTATGAAATGTAATTTAACGCTTTATATAAGTTATTGTCAAAGCAGTAATGAAAAACAATTATAATATATTTATTTTTAGAATTTAATATTGTCGTGATCATAAAAAAGTCTTTCCGCCCCTCTAGTTGCCCTATTTAAAGCGCCATTTTTAAATATTATACAACCTATGTCTGCAAACTGGACCCGTCAACCCATTACTGTCCCACCGCTGGGCACGGGTCTTCTCTCAGATTGAGACAGTTGCAGGCCATAGTCCCCGCGTTGGCCAAGTGCGAATAGGTAGACTGTGAATTGATAGTTATAGGAATGGACAGCCATACATACGAGTACATAAATACTCTCGAGAAACATTCCCCGCAAAAAAGCTGCAAAAAAATTTGCAATAAAGTAGCCGAACGTTTTCGAGTTGACATATGAGGAATTTCGTATACTAATCTTGTAACTTCTTGTACGCTTGTTTATATGAAATGTGCGCATGTAATATTTGCCTCATAGTTTGAACTTTAAAGGAGGCGTTTATCTCCCGAAATTCATGTAATCCTCAATGATATCGCATTTTAATTAAATCCATTATAACTTCTGTTTAAAACACATTCTAAACGCGCAAACGTCAATTCCATTGCTTCTCTCGTCCATCGCCGTGTTTTCATGAAATTGTTACTTGAAAAAGCACGTTACTATTAACTACTCTGTATGTATGAACTACCTTAAAATATACTTGTTAAACATATACTATTATAAAATATATATGCTTAAGTTGAGTTTCATTTGTATCCATATTGACAAAATTCACCTTTATTTTAGACCATAAAAGCACTTAAGGACCGGTAGCGACCACATAGTTTGTATCTATAGATTTCACAAAATAAATCTTACACTACACCCTCAGACAAGCACAAAAGCATACACGTATGGAATTAAATACTACCCACTAGTAAAAAAATAACAAAATAAACAATGGACCTTAGACCATTATTCTAATAAGGTTAATAAGTTCAAAACACTGTGTAATAGTAATGAGTAAAATGTGCAGGTAAGTTTTTATTTACTTATTAACAATAAGATCTTTAGAAACGAGTTCCTTCCGTAGAGCCACTTGCCGTAGAGTTTCTTGGTTTTACTCACCAGGCACCACCGCCTCACACCTTCCTTGTAACGGTAATGTAAAGCGTGGTTGTATTCTTGATTTAATTGTTTCATAGGCTATGGTAAGATTGATAAAACTCGAGGCATTTCAACTTAATTCGCAAGGGTAGTATTACATCTTGCTTCTTTTATAAGATTGAAATAACCGAGCATGCTGACCAACACCTGACGTAAGTAGCTACTGCCGCCCATGGACATCTGTAAGCAACTTCACACAGAACAGGGGTTCTATATTACATTGCTACCCCCGAGGAATAGGATGGTCGCCTCACATATACGTTAGTCGGCAACCACACCATTCCACCGAACCGCAGAACTGCTTCAGTCAACGTCAGAAACAAGCGTGTTGGTGGTGCTCACATCAGGTAGAATTCTATCTGGGATTGATAACACGCCCAATAGCGCCAGAGCTCGTTTGCTAAATATTTTTTACATAAGTACAAAACATTTGTTAAAACACTTGCGTTAAAGTCTAACCAATTACTGTTTTGGTAGGATATATATTATCTAATGAATGTCTTAGGTTTAAAAAAATCGCTTCCTACACTCTCCACTACGATAAGATGATTTGCACAGACAACATATAACCACATACTTTCAGACTCATATCAAAACCGACACCAAATGGAGAGCGCTTTGCCATAAATGTTGGTTTAAATATCGTAAGGATTCATAATCTCATCTTAATCTTTATCTGGATACTCACCCTACCCTTTACTGACGCTACAAATCATGTATGCACGTCTGCATATCTGCCGCAAGAGGCCGGCTTGAAGAAGAGCCGGCGTCCCTCAGGCATCACGAAGAGTCACCACAAAGCATCATAAAACATTCCTGCCTACAACTACTTACATAATTATAACTATGTACATTTTTATGAAATATCTGATGTAGCGATATTTCATAAAAAATGTCGCAAAGTATGTATCCAAATATACACTAAAATTAATCACATCCTTTATAATGATCTAAGCAGCACTAGGTTGTTTATCAAAATTAACGGTAAAGAAAAAATAATAAATAAAATAAATAGCGATACAGCACAAAAAAGCAATAAAATAATTTAAACATAATTATGTTGCCTTACATACACATACATAGTACATAATCCAGAAGTCGGCGCCCAAGATATTTTGTCAGATTACAGGGACGAAACTATACCCCGCAAGTATATGAGCGCCGACTTCAGAACTATGTATGTAAGAACTGTGTATGTAAGAAACCAACATATATTTAAATTATTTTTTTGATTTTTGTGGTATAAAAGTCGGATTCTAATAAATGTAATCACTACTTATACATATTTCCCCATCCATAAACCGACACATCATTTTTTGTTAAAAAAAAAATAATGCTTTTTAGTGATGATAGTCTTATATTTGTGTCTTCATATAATATCACTAATTTTGCTTGTTAAATAAAAACATACACGAAATCATAAATTGAAAAATAAATACAAACATAAATTCAACTTCCAGCATTATGCATAATAAATACTACAAATGTAAAATATAGTCCTCGCAGGGCGCCGCCGCACCTTGCTCACTTAGCTTATGCTTTTAGTTCCCTGCATCATCAGGTTTGCGGAGTTGAAGGTCTAAAATTTTCATCTCATATCTCTGCATAGTAATCTTACTGCATATACGTAAGCACCAAATGGCAGACTTCTATGGTCTAGGTTCGAAGTACCCCTACATCATCAAGGTTGAAGAGTTGAAGGTCTAATTATTCATAGTATATCCCTACTCAGTAATCTTATTATATATTCGTAAGCATCAAATAGCTACTAACATCTTTGGTTTTAGCTAGCAGTACCAAAGGTAGAAGGTCCAATTTGACGTCTCATGTCTCTAGTTAGCTATGTTATTATATATCCGTAAGCACCAAATGGCTAACATTTATGGTTTAGGCCTGCATACTCCTCAATCCTGCTGCTGCATCATCAGGATT
>DWTU01002143.1:0-11936 GCA_018251515.1 Cecropterus confusis | reverse complement strand
TGAAGGGTGTAGTAAGTGAGACATAATTTTGCGAGGCATTCCAATTTAGTCCTCAGGGGTAGCAACGCATTTGTGGCTAACCTTGGGTGATATTTACCTAGGGTTGATTACAGATGTCCATGGGCGGCAATAGCCACTTACCGTTAGGTGGGCTGCATGCTCGTTTGCTAGTTCCATACTATAAAAAAATCGAATCATAATATCGTATTATGATTCGCTTAGTATGGGATGTCCATTAATTACGTGAAAATATTTTGGAGATTTTTCGATTTTTCGACCCCTCAAAGGGCCCTTGGTTATATATAGTGAGGTTGGTTTCACCTCATCCCCTCACTTATTCACACGTGAGAATATGTAGGAGGAGAGAAACATATTTATGTAATTAATTCGCAACTACACACGAATTTTTTGCAAAAAAAAGTTATGTGATAATCAGCCAAAATCCACCCTTCCCTACATGAGATTTCATGAGATACAGACCACCCCCCCACCCCCCGCTTTAAATATGTCACGTAATTAATGGATGTTCACTTGTTTTGTTGAAAGAATGGAAGCGTCTTTAAAACCATATATCTTAAAAATAATATTACATTTTTTATTACAATTTTATATTCAGTAATTTGTATTTCAAATTTAGTTTGACTAATTTTAATTGATTAAATCAATAAAAAATAAAACAGTTTTATAATAGATAAGTTAAAATATGTTTTTTGTCTTTGGTGCCTTCAAATTTTGTTTCATTACTACTTTGTATCAATTGCAGTTTACATAAATGTTGCCATTGTTTTGGATTTGACTAAACAATTAAAATCCATAGATTATTGTAGATTTTAATAGATAGAGTTGTATATATATAGTTTGTCTGTTAAAAGGGATTTAAATTTCGCTATCAAATAATTTATTTTCAAAAATTTACATAATTGCGTTATTGTTAGCCATATAAATAATTAAGTATTTGTAACAAATTATGGATAATGTACTTATAAGAAATAGTGTCATGTAGTGTAGTGTGTCTAGTGTCATTTAGCTATATCGTGTGAATAAAAATATATTATGGGTCTAAATTGTTATGTTTATGGTTTTGTATTAATACAAAAAAAAAAACAAATGTGTGTGCAACTCACACAGTGCAGGAGTGAAACTTAATTGTTCGCATATACCAAACTTGAGGTCTATACAAGCTACGATTAAAAAATCATAACGTATCCAAAAAAAATCGTTAGCGTGCTTCAGAGAGGTACAGCGCCATCTAGTTGTAGCACTGACAATTTTCGTTTGTTCGAGTTTCAAATCACAACTATACTAAAGAAGTTTCACTTCAAAGAAGGCCAGATGTAATACGTCCTGAGCAGATATGATTTCCTTGAATTACAACGTATTCTGTCATTGAATTAAAGATTGTAAACTTAAGTAACATTCCATGATTTATACCAAAATTGATGTGGTCTCTTTGTTGTTAATTATGTTTAATGTGTACTTATTTGAATAAAGGTAGTCACAGAAGGAATAGTGTTGATTTATTATTGATTCACATTAAGGTATATTAGTAACACCCGTACAGGTAACGGTAGACGTTCCTTTGAGAAACAAGCTCTACCAGGTGGTAGGGCCAGTGTAGCTCAACCGGGAAGGTACCACCGCCACACTTAGTTTTAGGGTGAAACATCTTGTGTTTTAGTGAAAGGACGTGGTTGCCTCACTTGTGTTAATATGAGGAGACCATGTTAGCCCTTAGGTGTAGCAATGCATCTGTGATCGACTTCAGATGAAACCGCTGTGATGCTTATTATACGTTCCGAACGTAGCAGCCCGCCCCACTCCGCCGTCTCAAAAATTACATTTGCGAAAGTCGTTTTTTTTAATTGTTTTTAGTGAAAATCATTAGTATAATGATCAAATTATTTTTATTATATTTGAGGGTTTATATTTAAGGGTTAAATCCATTTTTATTAACAACTGAATTACTAATATGAGTCGCCGAAGTACAGAAAGTGAAAACATTGTTTCGATTAAAATACTACTACTACTACTAATAATACAGTAATTATAAAGAAGGTTCTTGGAACAGTTTGACTCCAAAGTATATATATTGTGTTCTACATTTTTTAAAAGCGAAAAGCTTGTAGTTTTTACGCAAAATACTAACACAATTATCGCTATTATTTTAAAAAAGATAATATCATTGTAATCTGGCTCTTGGGCGTTTTGTTTTGTTTTGCTCTTTGTCTTATTTAAATCTTATTGAAATCTTAGATTCTTTTTTTAAGGGAATAAAATATTTTTGCTCTTTTCTTGCCTTCTTTTGGTGGACGCAAAATATGTCTCTAGGGAAAAAAGATTTTGTAACGTTATTTCATAATTGTTATATTGTATCTTCAAAACGGTCACAATAAAAGTGATATTTATAAAAGAGTTACGTTATAAATTGTAATAATAATATGAAAATACAATAAATGTTGAGATTAGTTCTTGTGGTGATAGCTCGAACGCTCCATTTGTGGTTAAACGATAAACATGATTTTATTAAATTACTACATAATATAACATAACCACATATTCAAATGAGTTTGTTGGAACATTACACATTGCATTTCAAGTAGAATTAAATATGTTAAAGTTGAAATTGACTCTCTAACATACCGATAGTGTCTTTACAATATTAAGCCGAGTTATATAATAAATTTTTAACAAATTATTCATCACAATCAACATCAATTTTATCCAAGATTTTTGTAAACTCGGAAACAAATTACAATAATTGATAATGTATTCAATTTACATTATCATCATAGAGATTTTATGTAGTCCCATCAAGTATTAAAAAATGTATCTAAATTCAAAGATCAGTGGGAAAAGGAAGAAAATATCTTTTTGTAACAAATGCTTGGTTAGATGGAGAATTCAAAGCAATATTTGAAGATGCTACGTCTATTGCATCAAGCGAACATGGTCGATTTTCTAAGTCTCTAAAACGAAGATCTTGAAAATATGACATATGGAACGGAGTCAGAAACTTCTTATGCATAAAATGAAGCTCTGTTGTATAATGCGACACTGGATGAAAAATTTAAGGTCTATGCTCAACATTCTAATAAAATAATAATAGTAATAATAATGGAACTTCCGTCATACCCCAAGTGATGATTACTATTATTATAATATACCTCACATTTTTACATAAATTTACGATTCAATTTAATTTAAAGTTATTACATTATAAAGAACATAGGTACTGCCAATAATTTACGTAAAAATTGTCAAATTGTTATCACTTAAGACTTATACAGGTTTTTGGACAACTGTGCCCCCACGATGGTCCGGAGAGACAGGCTCTGCTGGACGCGGAGACGTTTCTTGTTGGTCTCTGAAACCAACGCGTACCATGCCGGCGCCGCTTAGGTTAACCGGGATCGGATGTATAACTTATACACCTTTAGTTTCATTCCGGTAGCTAGCCAAGATGCCAATACTGGTCAGAGCACCGCCCGTGCAGCAAGTGCCTGTCGGATCGCGTGGTCCACCTGAGGCACCATGTGCAACGTGCAATCAATTTGACATCCCAGATACGTAACTGTTGGCTGCCAAGGTACTTCCCGATCACGAAAACGTAGCGGCGGTGGCATGCTGTGTTGGCTGAAAAGTATCGCGACCGTTTTCCCGACGTTAACGCAATGCACCCCTCATCCAGCCACTCCGGTAACGGTTTTTTCTCAGCGCATGGAACTAAGCTTATTTGTTAAAATATTATAATATTAATTTTTAGTGATAAGACCGCCAATAGCCTCAAAGTCTTCAGATTCTGCTATTTATTATCAATATTTATATGCAGTGTCTGCTATTTATTATCAATATTTAGGATGTGTAATAAATATTTTTCTACTTGAATTCTACTTGAATGAACTACTCTAACTGTCACATCCTACACTTACCGTAATCCTGCACCCACTGAGAATATAACAAGCAAAAATTGCATGTAAGACTACGTTTTAGAAGTTCCGTAGCTAAAGCGCAAAAACGGAATCCTATTACTAAGACTCCGCTGTCTATCACCAGGCTGTACCTGTTTCATAAACCGTGATAGCTAAATGGTTGAAATTTTCACAAATTTTGTTTGTTTTGATTTGATTTGATTTCTGTTGCCACCATAACAGTAAATACTAAAAACAGAATAATAACAAACGAGATTTTTTGCTCGATATTTATTAATAATATAGATGCTTGAAATATTCGCAGAATATTTCAAGCATCTACGTATACATATATGTAAGGGATTCTCATACAATAAAACTGATTTTTGCCGTTTTTATGGGTTTAAAATCCTTCGTGCTCGAATCCGAATTGCAATTGGTTGGTTTTTCCTTACGTCAACTTTGTTTACGTTAATCGTTTCACTAAATTAAAAGCACATCGCATACATAGGTATAGTTCTTTTTTTGCAGATTAGAAATCCAAAATGCGTGCGTCTAATGTTTTTTTTTTCTGTGGTTCTACAATAAAAAAATGTAAAACGTTAAAGTTAACACTACTTTTCGGGGAACTTAAACATCTCAAATCTCGATATATTTTCAGTTCTGGTAGACATTTAGGGAACTATTTAACCGTGTTTAAACGTGACCTATTTTTGGCACGTTTTGTCCCCCCTCCCGCCCCTTGGTAACCACGTGGTATATAAATCCCTCCTCTCCCGCTCCCCCCCCCCTCTGGTTTTTACCGAGTAATTTATAAATGCGGTTTTCGAGCATTTTTTGCTAAAAAAGCGCGAAACTCCCTTTGGATATCATTAAATTAATAGTTAATTAAATAAATTAATAATTACATTAGAGATTTCAGCATTTACGCTTTTTGCCTCGATACTTTTTTATTTATTTATTTATTTGTCTCATCAAAATTACAATAACTCTTACGCTAATGTTTGCCAAACTGTGCAACAGTTTACCGGCAGCGTTCCCGTGGATAGAGACCGTTTTCAAATTGATTTTCCAAATACCATAATTAGCTAAAAGCTACCTACGTGTAAAGGTAAAGATAGGTCCTTGTACGTAAAGGTCCTCGAATGACGACCCAGTTTAGGCAAAAGGACCACAGGTCGCCCCCCGACCAGGTGGACCGATGACCTGAAGAAGACAGCGGGTAACCGTTGGATTCAGAAGGCACAGGACCCGTTGGAGTGGCGCCGTTTAGGGGAGGCCTATATCCAGCAGTGGACCTCGAAAGGCTGATGGATGGATGGTTACCTACGTGTACAATACGCGTCACTTATGTCTTGGTTTAATTGCTAATGCTATGAGAATCAATAGCGTTAACAGTTAACACTACGTAACACAACATAATATGCATATACTATCGCATCGAATACGTGATACAGGTCATCTGCATTGCGGTCAGGTTGCATAATACAGTAGCCGTAATATACCTACTCAATTACGGAATATAATTGCCGCTATATATCCCAGTTATAGCAATAATTCTAAGATGTATTTCCCGAGTCCGATGAGTTTCCTAATCCATTGCAAGCGCAAAGTGCAAAGAAACATTGCCTCTCAAGCTAATTTTAAAATATCTTAAGAAGTGGCGTAGCTAATCAAAAATCCAAGTAGGTCACAAAATAAACTAGGGGCCCAACTACTCAAAATCGTTTGTTCCATATTAGTCGTGTTCCGAATACGATGTACCTACTCCAGATTTGTTGTAATGCAGATTGGTCGTACTCCAGATTCAGGGACCCCCTGTGCTTGGGGGCCCAAGTTTAAAAAGTTTGTATGAACTATACATTAACTAGATAATTCCCGCAGCTCCTCCTGTTTCTGTCACGTTTACCACGGTAATGAGTATTTCAGTTGTAATCCAGATCATATACTATGTATGTGCCAAATTTCAGCGACATCCGACCAGCAGTTATCGCGTGAAAAGTTAACAAACACACATACATCCTCAGAAACTTCGCATTTTCATTCCCATTTGTAATATTAGTGAAACATTATCTCGTAATAGTATGGACTTGTCATAACCCCACGCACTCTCATAACCAACCACACACGCATTAAAACTACGACGAATTTAAAATAGATAACATGCGAGAAATCTTGAAACAGCTGCGAGTATAAATGTTCCTGTCACAAATATTATAAAAACAAGCATCATAAAAACCATTCACAAGAATTTTATTGAACTCTGATCTTGACAGAAATTTATAGTCTTCAGAAATTACTGAAAGAGCAATTAAGCGGATCAGATGATCAGATGGTTTGTGGTCACCTCTGAAAACTGCTTCATCTGCACCCAGTTTCGTATAAAACAATACGTATAAACATATAAACATGACACCCATCACAGATGCGTTGCCACTCTTGATGATTAAGATGGTTACCTTTTATATAAGTCAATTGGCACCCATACTCTTTCACGGAAACTTGTTTCACTCTGGAAACAAGTGTAATGCTGATCACTTGGTCGATCAAAATGGTCGAAACATTAAATTGTTTTTCTTTACCATCTTTCAAATACCATTAACAGGCAGTACAGTGATTATTTTTATCAGATTAGAGTAGAAACAAACATACAGTCCACCTGATGGTAAATGGTGATTGCCGCTCATGGACATCTGTAAGCAACTTTTTGTAGAACAGGGGTTTCATCTGAAGTCGAGCACGGACGCGTTTTTACTAGGGTGAGAAATATTTAGAGACTAGCCGAACTTTTTTTGTCGTCTGCCGCTATAAGACTTACTCCTTAACAAAACTAGCTTCACTAATGCCTTATATTTTTAGGAGCCTTTTATTTTTAGTCCGACAATATACAAGACGATAACTCGTTTAGTCTCAGATTAGTACTTAGGCGTATCTCATGAGACACAATTGTACTTCCTTCTGTGTTCTGGTCTGAGGAGTGTTAGGGAGATATACTTATCCGAGATGTTGCAACTTAATTCTCGAGGTTAACGGCGCAGCTGTGGCCAAGCTCAGGTTAGGTTCTAAACTTATGTGGAGCTAATTACAGTATCCATGGATACCTGGACAGTTTGTACTAACAAAAGACAGTCAAAAGACAGTTTGTAACTTACAAACTGTCTTTTGCTACTTCTTTATTTAAAAAATATCAAACAAGTTTAAGGTGTTCATCTGGCCAGCGCAAGCCCCGTGCGCCCCAGTGGATGAGAAATATATTTATTATTGACGTCTGTCACTTACTTTTAAAACTATCCTTATAACATTAATTCTTCTTAATATTATTTGCGTGATTTGTACATTATCCGAAAACAGGTTTCGGATTAAAGTATATTAATTCCACGTTGTGTGTATTATTGCACGAACAAAGGCGTTTAGCTAGCCTTACAATGTGTACACCCTATTACATGAGCATAGACTCTTCCTAATATAAAGAGGCTGAACTATTTTGCCATCCGAAGTTAATCTGCTTCTGCCTTTAACAAAATATTTGAAGCGGGCCTCTAAGGAGGAAACTCATTCAGTAAAGTAATAATAGGCAGGTTATTGTCTATTGAAAGGCGTGTTTACATAAACTAAGAGTACATGATCAATCTTGGGTTTTGCAATATGCGTACGTTGTCCAAAATGGAGGCCACACTAATGCACTTACTAAGGAAATATGTCTTAAAATAAGATAATATCGGTCTAAAACAATCTACACCTGTGTTACAAGGACACCGGCATCGGCAAGTTGATACCGCTATTATGATTTGTGACAATTGTAACTTCTGGTCACGATTTTCAGAAATCGTACAATTATATCTACATACCAAACTTGTATAGTCCAAGTTAGGACTATAGCACTTATTATGTTGAGTGCAATGAAAGAGTAGAAGTAGGTATAGTGTGTTTATTTACGCGCGTCCGTCTTGCGCGGCAGTTATTTTTGCACTAATTACAAAAGTATCAATGTACGTAACCGTACAAAACTTTATAATAATAAGGGTAAGGGTGGGATTAAGGTAAGTCTCATCATATAGCATATTCCTAGTCTCATTTTATAGTTACAATCTCATTTAGACAACTGTAACATAAAAGCGTAATGTTCGAAATTATCATTATGGCTCTAATTGTATTATAGTTATTACATTGTACTTACAGAACAATAATTATTATATAAAAAATATGCTATTAAGATAATTACGTTGTCTTTAAAATAAAGTACAATATATTTAAAGATACGTAAAATCAAATTAGATTGAATATTACTTTGTAAGAAGACTAATAAAATTATACTCTGTTATTAAACTCAAAGTAGTAACTTCGAACAAGTAGTACAATCTGTAGTCAATAATTTAAGACCTGCGTGGAATGTGACATTTCATACAGAGTTCACATTAAAGTTCGATGTACTGCTGTCTTTACTCTTTTTTGACAATAGTTCTGTCTTCACACTCACATTTCTTCACACTGTACAAATATTAGCCTGTGACGTCATCAAGTCCAGTTGTGCTGTCTAATACCAAAT
This sequence comes from Cecropterus confusis, assembly GCA_018251515.1. Classification (NCBI taxonomy): domain Eukaryota; kingdom Metazoa; phylum Arthropoda; class Insecta; order Lepidoptera; family Hesperiidae; genus Cecropterus; species Cecropterus confusis. The sequence goes on along the minus strand of DWTU01002143.1, from coordinate 3,482 downwards.
TGCCCTAGAGCTATATACCACATGTGTTGAGAGCCGCGTGGAATAAATTGAGACCTGCGTAGAATGCAAGATCCCGCTCATAGTGAACTTAAAAGTTATTTCGATGTACAACTATTAAGTAGAGTTAGGCATAGCGTAAGGAACAGAGTCACTTAAACGTATTTAATCATTTTTTATTTCATACCTACTACACAAACATTCATCCCTGACGTCATCGAGCTCACGTTATCGCGCACGGGTTGTACTGTTAAATACCTAAACATAGCTATACGGCAGCGAGTCTCGAGAACAATAATGTATTGTTCAACCCGCGTGAAATAATGCCAGCGTGGAATGTGACAACCCGCTTGTAATTGACTTTTTAAATTAAATAGAGATATAGGTTAGTAAACAATTACATTAAGACAATTAAAATTTCGGTAATAGTTTTTGCGTTCTCTATAATACGGAAGTAGCAAATGAGCATGCAGTCCAAATGATTGTAAGTGGTAACTATCGCCCATGGACACCTGTAATCTTCCCCAGAAGAGATTACCTGATTGCCTACAGATTCGTTGATATCCCCTGAGGACTAAGTTGGAACACGTGAGATAAGAATGTCTCCCTGACCGCACCCTTCCGACCAGAACATGGCAACGCTTAACATTTGTTATTAGGCAGAAATAAATTCGGCAGTGATGCTTCTGGAGTCGAAGTCAGAGGGTTCTACCACCTTCAAATTTTACTCATCCTTGCACATTTTACAAACTTTCCATTGTGACGTCATCACGCTCATGAGTTCGTGCGTGATAATTTTAGTGATCACGCATGTGTTGTACAATCAGTACAATAGCAGTAGCTAATGACAGTAACTGCGAGAATGTAATATACTACGCTGTACGTTAACTGTGCTAGGTACATTATTATCACCTGATTAATTATTATTATATTATTAAATTAGGTTAGCGACATCCTCAGGACTTAAAAACACTAAAGACTTTTAAACTTACTTTAATTAATTATAAGGTTACAATATAACTTAAAACTTATAGCCGTCTGACCGATTCTGAGTGTCAGAAAATAATGCCTTAATTTAGAATTTAATAAATTGTCGAGATGATGGAAACGCTGACACGAACTATGCATCGGCCTGCATCTGGATTACACATGGAGCAATGTAACAATTACATTATTATTTCTGATATATTATTGTTACTATTTAAAACTATTTCTCAAACTGATACTAGATTGTTCAAAACTAAGTAATCGAAACCGCTATTTCTAAAGTGACATAAATAATAAATTAAATTTATTTTAATTAGATTTTTAATCCCCTAATTAAAGTTATGCTGCAGTAATTATATAGAAATACGTATAAACTACCGTATAATGAAAACGTATGCTGGGTCATTGCACTTACTTTCTAAAACTGTACTGCAGTAAATGAGGATTATACTCGTATACTGACTGCAGTTACGTATGAGAGCTTCGAACATGTTTAAAACACAAATACGTACGTTTTATTATGTTTTGTAATTAGTTAAATTCAGCATTTGTTTTTTTACCCGGCTGCATCAGAAAGAGGGTAATGTTTTTCGAGCGCTTGTATGTATGTACGTATGTATGTCTATTTCTTCGTCACGCGCTATAGACAAACGGCTTGACGAGCTTGACGGCTTTGGTGAATGACATAAGCTATATAATTTCTAAAAATCTGCAAATAGGGGAAATAGGGGGGAAAGTCGACTTTTTTATATTTTACTTTATTTTTACTTATTTATATTATCTATTTAAAAACATTATAAATTACCTGCAATTACTCTAAAAGAAAAAGTTCTAAGAAAACGATATCCCGTATATCAGCGCTTGGCTAGCGTGATTAACTCTGGCTTAGAGTGGCCTAGACCCTTTTCAATTTGAGAGAAGACCCGAGGGATAATAAAGGGTTGTTGATGACCAGAGGCGTAGAGTGGCGGGGGGGGGGGGGGGAAACCACCCCCAGCATCACGGTTTGGAGCGGCAAAATTATAAGTAAGACCTTTTTTCGCTGACATAATTGTAAAGACACAAATTTCAGAGTCTTTACATCGTAGAGACACTATTTAATTTTAACCTTATTTCCCGGTTATAGAGGGGGCGGCAATGTAAATTTTCACCTTGGGTGGCCCAAACCCACATAACATTAATGTTGATGACTAATATTTACAAAACAAACTTTGCATGCGTATATAATTTTGCTACAACTCATGTACATAATATGACTACGCAGTTAATAGTGCATTATTTAACGATTGTTTTACATATTCTTAAGTTAGTAACAGTGCTAACCGAAGCAGTTATTATTAAAGTACCGTTATGCTACGAATGATAAGAACCAGCGATATAAATAGTATGTTTGGCAACGGTCCAAATTGCCATGCACGTTGAAAAATCTTTTCACTATACTAATACTACATGGTGCAACTCATGCACGGAATGTATAATCAATTTTGTATTTTTTTTGCAGTTCTTCCAGTTATCTACATATCACTTTACCATTATGATACCTGCAGTATGATAAGATCTAATTTGGCAACGTCCGTATACCGAATTTACGTGTATTAGGCAACGCCAAAGTGTACTACTTTTTATACAGAGCAAAGTATCGTGCATGTAAAGTAGGTAATTATACATGTCGTATTAATCAGCAGCGTACATGCCATTCACTCACTCAGTAGTTTCTGCTGAGGTTACTTAACAAGAATGGATGATAATTTGATTGGCTACATAGACAGCCAAATGCCTCGCCTTTTCATGCCCCGCTGCTAGACACGGGTCTCACCCTACAACTGGGTGAAGCCCACGTATTACGCATTTACATCATTGATCACTCAATATACTATATATGTACCAGTATTGGTTCGTCACGAGTCAGTCTAGCATGCATGGAAGTACATATTTGGTAGTTAACTTTGCATGACGTATAGTACTAAATATAATTAGTATCAAAATAATATGCAGGTGTAGTATTAATTCAAGAGTCAACTTAGCATGCATTACCATACTCGCATGATATTAACTTTATTATGAGTCAACCAAGGATGCAGTTGTAATACGTTTTTTCGTCGATATAGCATATATGTATGATATGTACTAAATTTATTCAAATGTAGCATATAATGCACTTGTACTCATTTCCCGAGAATCAATGTAGCATGCATATTCCCGAGAAACAACATTATTTCTCGGGAATCTATGTATATAAAATCCTTTGTCCTGAATGACTGACAGATCAATGCACAGCCTGAACCGCTGATCGTAGAGACCTGAAATGGGAGGGTGTGTTTCATGTATGACGTAGGCATCCGATAATAATCGGATATTCCGAAATTCTGCGCCTAAAAGGGTAAAAATGCAGGCAAAGTTTGTATGGAACAACGTTATTCCTTTGTAAAATTTATTTCAAATTATGCATGAACATTCTTTAACAGAATTGATGGAAGATGTGTTTCTTATTTTATCGA
>DWTU01002142.1:0-11939 GCA_018251515.1 Cecropterus confusis | reverse complement strand
AAGTATTCTATTGCAAAATTTTTATTACACTTATAATTAAACTCTCAGCAACATTGATTACTAGTCTTAACTAGTCGCAAATAAGAGCACGAAGCATTTTTTTTTTCTTTTTACAATACCAATCCAACGCGTTTACGTAAGAAACCTACATTTTGAAAAATCTCACGTGAGATTGGGGGATGGGGGAGGGGATTGAATAAAATCTCACGACATCTCACCAGAGAGGGAGGGAGGCACAGAAAATTTAAAAAAACTCCTCACGTAATTTATGGATGCCCCCTAATAGAATACATAGATAAGTTAGTTTATACAAGGTGTACAAGGTATTTTTACAGTAAGACAACTACGAACAAGGCTGTGGGCATCAAAGGCATAATAAACGTAATCAATATTCTTTTTAAAGAAATAAATGCTTTTTTCAATTAGAAAAGTTTTTGTTTTTCATCTTATTTGTCTTTCTCATCTGTCTTTTTTATTATATAACTTCAAACGAAACGATTTCTGGCATTCAAACAAATCCTTGCTCGAAGTTTATTGGTTAATTATATCGAATAAGCAACCAATTTAAAAGAAACATTCCACCCAAAAGTTATCAAATGAAATAATCAGTGCGTTAGGCTATTTGAAACTTTTATTGCATTAATTGAATATGACACTCTTAAGCTGATACTGTCACTGTTATTACCAATCACACTTTTACTAACACGGCACATTCAAATTTACCAATTCAAATTTACCAATGAGATATAATTGATAATGGCAAATGATGGAACTTACAACTAACAATCTAATACGACGAAGCCATCTACGTCATTCGACAATTAACAAACGTAAGATCATCATGATAAATAATAGAATTCAAGTGATCAATGGGTAACTATTTATAAAGGTAACAAGGAAAGGCATGTGGCCAGAAAAAATCCGCAAAAATATGTATTATGAATACAAATACAAACCAACACATAAAACTCCTAACACTACATCTGGTATTTTTACCAGAAGCATGTAAAATCATGGGATAAATGGCTAAGCATTCAAAAACAAAATATGGAGTTCTACAATTAATATACATACTAGTAACTTTGTACTTTGTTTAATAATATTAGTTATATTTTGAATTCCGACTTCGTACACTTCAAAACTCCCAAATGTATAATATAAAACATCTACTAATTCGCCTTAAATGACACATTGTGTGTTAACTCCGAGAAAGTTCAAACTAAATAAACTTTGTTTCAATTACACTTGTGAAGAAAATGTATGGCTTACACCGTTTTCCTTTCAACGAACTCCCAGGACTCTAGAATTAGAAAGTTTACCCCGAAATACAAGTTTGCATGACTTAGTAGAATATAGTAGACGCTAATTTAGGTTCGTGTTTCGACTTTAAATTAGGGTCTTCTAAATCGAAAATATTCCATTTCTTGGTATTTTGTTTATTATATATATTTGAAGTAGCAATTGACATCTGTAAACAATCCCAGCGAAGATCCGAGTCCTACTTGAGGTTGGCTACAGATGCGTCGCTACCCCTGAGGACTAAGTTAAAACGCCTTGAATCAGTATCCCTGAACATTCTTCAGACTTGAACACGACATCGCATAACCCAACGACGGTGATTCCGGAGTCGTACCACAAAAGGGTTACTAAACGAAATATATTACAATGGTATATAACTAACAATTATTAAGAGGTGCTAAATATTATAAAACATACCTACACAGTAAGTCAATAGACTACAAAATAACTTAATAGAATTACTTAATATGCTAAGATAAAATTACTAACTTAATAGAATTGGTGGATATTAATAAAATAAAAAGTTTAAATGTTAAAATTAGTACATAAATTCCTCTTAAAGTAACAATTGCTATAAGTTTACTTACAGGAATTGTTTAAAGTATTACGTTTTAAATATAAATATTGTTGATTGGTTAAGGTGCTTTTATATTTAAAAGAAGTATCATCTGAATCTTATACTTTGACTTCAGAATCGGTGGTACTTCAGGATTTGCAATGCCTATTTCTGCCTTATAGTAACAGTGTTAAACGCTGCTGTGTTCTAATGAAAACTATCATAAGACATACTTATTTAAGGCATTCCAACTTAATCTTCAGGGATAGTAACGCATCTGTGGAAGGCGTCAGGTAAAACAATTCTTCTGGAGTTGATTCAAGATGTCCATGCGCGACAGTGGCCTTAATCATGTATGCTGCCCACCTGGCAGCATACATGTTTGATACTTCTATACAAGAAGAAATCAAGTGACGTTGTCGGACGTTAAATGGATGACCGTTAGCGGCTACATTGTTGCGATTCTATACTCAAGAGGTCACGGTAAGACATTAAGTAGGTACTGGTTGATATCACTGAAGAGGAATCGTTTTCTGTCTAAATCCTTATAGATAAATCATTGAAGATTAATTGGCCACTAATTGTAAACTTCTCCTTTCCTCGTAGGAGTAGTGAATATGCTCCGATCATGCTCTAATTCTGAGGAAATATCACAACCAAATCAGTATCCTGAATTGAAAAAAGACAAACCCGCTGAATTTCTTGCCCGGTATTCTTAGTTGAGGTCGCGTTCCAATCCGACGGTAGTGTAAGAAAAAAATAATGCAACTGAAAATTTGCAATATATCCCGTAGGCCTATACGAAATAAAAAAATCATTTTATTTTATTTCATTTCACTAAATCAAAAAACTTCTAAATCATAGCAAAAATAATGGCGATACTGAGTGCCTTACGACTGAGTTTGAAAAGGCAAAACAGTACACTTTAAAAGGGTATGTACTATCTACTAGAATATGTATTATATATTGCTATTTCACAACATTTAAAATTACATATAAGCTGCATAGATTAATGTGAAACGGACATACCATTACGGTATTAAGTTGTAAGTTCGACCCTCATTATGCTGTCACATAATTTCCACTCGTAAGCACCTATTTACCTGTACAAATTACTCTCGTAAGGTGGGCAAATAAATTATAACTTTCGGTACCTAGTAATCTGTATCGCACTCAAAAGGATCTAGTTTTGTTATGCACATGTTCATACAATATGATACACATAGAAAATGTGGTTTTCACACTGTCAGTGCCACACAAGAAACTAATTCCAAATAAAATAGGATTTAAATTAGAATTAACCAGTTTAGTCCAAGCGGAGAGGTACCGCCGCCTTAAGATTTCTAGCGTGAAGCAGTTCTTCTCATCAGTGGCGGTGGTACTTCCCCGGTCGAACTAAGCTGGTTCTTTCACCTAGTAATAGACTTTAACTCTCAAACAACCATCACCAAAGATGTGAAATAGGCGGTATGTGGTAGTGACCTGTTTCTGAAAAAAAACAGCAATACCTGTTTAAACTACGTAAAGCGAGTACGGTGCAAAGAAGTGATAATCCTATCGCTATAATGTATTGTTCCTCTTTACCTAAAGTATCGTTATGTTCGTATTACCATCCCACTGCTGAGCAAGATCGAGGGGACCTCCTCCCTAAATGTGAAGGATTTAACCTGGCCAATTGCGGTAATACCGTGGAATTCTGGAAGTGACGAAGACATCTGTGAACTTTTTTAGACTTGTAAGCTTCCTTGCTAAGCTTCCTTTCATCGTAAAACCTAACGCTATGTAGCTACCATTTTATCCTATGCATAACTGTACAAGGTTTATGATTATGTCCATTTAAAATTCATAAAAACGTTGCGGCCGCGCCTACAATACTCAAGAGAATAAAACAACTTAATTTCACTTAAACCCTTGTTAGTGTATCTAAGAACGTGCCAACTGGGAAAATAATTATTGAATTTTCAGTACAATATTCTATTTTAAGTATACGATTCTTGTAGCTCAGCTTTAATTATGTTGAATCTCTGACATTCAAGTGCACGTTTGATGTATAAAACTGCTTTCATAAAGCATTTTTAATTTCTCCAATAGCAAGCAAAAACAATGAACCTTACGAACAGTATCCTATTTGTTAAGTTTAAATATTTATGCATATCTGCCAGTAGTTACAAGCGAAGAAAAAAAATGACACCTGAGGAAATTCGGAGGAAACTACATTAAAATAACTTCAAAGAATAATAACATTCCGTTAAAATTCATAAGACTCTGAGCCATGAAACCAGCGAGTATAATTAAATCTTACTTGGGACTTGGGATTTATTCCTGAATTCTTCTGTGTATTTGGACCCTTCTTACGACACCTAAGCACGTCTTACAGAGTAAATATCACTATCACTCATAGACTTTGTAATTTATTTTAACTTCCACAAATTCATTGGGGAACTTCTAGCACATTTCATGTCGTATCTGTCGCACTGTCATAAGATACAGTAAGATAACCGCAGCAGTCTTATTATTTAAGCATCCATCTCATGGGTTAGCTTTTTGAATGAAAATTCCCTAAGACTGGAATAAACGACGATATGTAGTAATTAAGTTTAGAAATGCCAGTGTTTCTTAAGAACTTGTCTCCACGCTTCCTTACGGTCGCTACTCATTAATCACTTACTTAAGTCCGAAATCATTCGTAAAACGAAACAAGACTCATTCATAAAATTATACATATAATTTTATTATTCGTACTAGGGCAAATAAGCTTTTACTTATTTCTATCCGAAGATATCGCTACACACCTACGATAAATAAAAACAAAACTACACCATCCGTATTAAAAATCAACGCATAAATATCGCAAACAAGAAACGAAGTACGATATTCAGTTAAAATTCATAAGAGTCGCCGGAGTCACGAGCCACGAGCCCCGCGAGTGTAATGAGACCTGACTTAGGATTTATTCCCGAGTCCGTGTCTGAACCCTTGTTACTACATCTAAGCACGTCCCGACCGGAAAAAGGATAATTGCATATTCACTCCATTATTATTTTTTTCACTTCGCCCTCAGTTTGCTCACTGAATTTACACTTGGAATTTTGTTAAGTTAATTTTATTGCGTTTGTATTTTTTGTTATTCAACCCTCTCATTTCTTCTTCTTCATTTTTATCGTTTTATGAGACAAGATATCAAACTAAAAATATATTATTTAATACCCGATATTCTTTTTTTAAATTATTGAATTTTTCAGATTTTACTTCGACTTTACTATCTGTGGCGGTAGTAAAGTCGAAGCAAAATCTGAAAAATTTCCTATATCTGTCTTGCAACAATAAAATATGCGCTGCTGTTTTCTAGTTAAACAGGTGTGGGAAGAATCATCTTTGAAGGTGGTAGAACTCTTTGTGGTTCGACCACACCTATTTCTGCCTAATAACAGCAGTGTTATGCGCAGTTGTATTATAGTTTGAAGGGTGTGGTAAGGGAGACATACTTTTGCGAGGCATTCCATCTTAGTCCTCAGGGGTAGCAACGCATATGTGGCTAACGTTAAGTAGGACTTTGATCTTACCTAGGGTTGATTACAGATGTCCATGGGCGGCAGTAGTCACTTAACATCAGGTGGGCTGCGTACTCGTTTGCTACTCCCATACTATAAAAAAAATCTTATTCGAAGCCCTCCAAAATAGTCCTCTGGAATATCAATGTAACTATGACAAACCTCAGGTAGAAAGAACTCTAATATTGTCAGGAGTACTCAGGAGTATATTACATTTAAACTATATATATACAATAGTAATTATGTTACACCATCTCGAAGTCCAGCAAAATTTTAGCAAAATCAAAGTAAAGTGTCAAAGCCGACGTCTTAAACCCATGTACCTACTATTGAACAAAATTATTTAAAACGTTGTAATCTGAAGTACCTCGGTGTACCGTACAGATGTCCGATGTACGTTATCTAAAAGGATTTTAATATCATAAAAGGTTCCTGTCAAAACATTGGAGAATTGGGACCCTTTTCGCGAAAGTAAATATTTTGCGATGGTTCTTCGAAATTGATTTCAGATCATATTTAAAGATGCCACAGAAAAGAGGTACACTCTCGTTTACGTTTTTGATCGACTTTCACAGAAGGAGAATTTCGTGTTTGATTTTTCTGATTCTCTCTGTGCCTTAAATAAATTGATGGATCTTACTATTAAAGCATCGTTGCATATATTTGCTAAATGGTTATAGTTAAATAGCAAAATTTTGTAGACCAATAACTCACTGCAATGAAATTTAAGTGTAAATTTTCTAAACAGAATAAGGCAATGGTTAATATTTTATAAATCCTCTTTGTGCTCTCACATTTTTATTTAGCGTTTTTATTTATGTGTTTATATGTTTTTTTCTGCATTTTTCGTAATTCGTAGCTTTGTACAATAAAAACTATTATCTTCTAAAAATGTATCAATTTAAATATTATATCAAACTTGCTGCTAGAGTAAAAGTTTACGGACAAAGGTTAAACCAATATCTCAAAATAAACACAAGAAAGTTATGTTTGTTCACTAGAACTTCATAAATTGAACTACATAAAATATTCAGCTTGGTTTAACAAATATAGACGAATTTACCTCTTATTATAAATTTTCTTGTTGTTATATATCAATTAATAAAATCACCGTTACCTAAAATTAGCTTTTTTCGCCATACGTACTAAAGTAACGACTAACTACTAAGGAAGTAACTAAATTTTATAAATAAAGATACCAAGTAACTAATACGTATTTTTAATGGTTCAACTACATTTAGCATTGCCAACTCAGTATATGTAAATTAAGTTTTAAATTATTTAATCCATTAAAAATAAAAAAGTAGCGTATGGTAAAAGGAAATTCTTAAAGCAAAAGTTGAGTGTTCATTCTCTAATATACTAACTCATTTAGCGCCTCAAAAGCATGACGTAATTAACCCTCCCCTTACTCTTATACGCCGTGAAAGGTAAAAAGTGACATGTTTATCAGTGTCATTTGTTAACATGAGTTATAGCGTTAATCAGAATTTACTAACTTTTCGGGGTGCTTGAGAATAGAAATAGCTGTAAAATTTTTATATGTAGACATGAATAATAATACCTTGTTTATTTTCATAGGGTAAATTAAGGTAAATCAAATTTATTGACTTTTATAGTATTATTTCTTAAAACAATAGTGTTAAGCGCTTTTGTAATCTGGTTTGAAGGGTATGATAAGGAGAAACTTTTTTTACGGACAAAGCTTATATTTACAACACGTTAAAAACAAATTCCACGCAGTAGGAAGTAAATGGAACTTGAAGTAATAATGGCCCGTAAAAAAGTAGGAACAACCATACTAATTGTTCCCCGTGTTTCCCACGAAATTAACATTCAATTGAGATTGGTTTCGTAAAAGTTAGAGTCTACGGCGGCTGTGCACGGTTATAGATGTAGAATGTTGATAACATCCAAGACTGTGGTAACCGTATTTTATCTTGTAATCGACCTATGTCGCTTTGTAGTTTAGGGTTTAAATCTGCACATCAAATATTTTTATGAAAAACTAAAGTCATAAATTTAGTTGCAAAACTTTAATTTTTACAAAGATTTTAATGAAGTAAAAACTAAATGTTACCTGAAAGTATGGAGTATACATATATTTTTAATTATTTAAATTGAATAAGGTAGTTTTAGTTTGATGCGATTTCGAGCACAACGACGACGACACCCAACAGACGGCCAAAAATTCTTATTTAGATTTCTATTATAACTTACTCTTAATCCAAAATAAATATTTTTTGCAAATACATGCGATGTACAGTTATGCGGATATTTTTATACGCATGTATTATTGCCGGAATAGACGCAAGCGTATAAACGTTAGCGTCTATTCTAAGGATTAAGTACAGCCTCTCGTGTTTTTCCGTATCACACCAGATTACAACAGCGCTTAACACTATTATTTTAAGACGGAAATAATACTACAAAATTCAAGAGATTCAATTTACCTAATTTACTGTATCAAAGCCGGTTTCAAACAAAAAATCAAACAAGGGATTTTAATTCATGCTTTAGGTATATAAATTTAAATATAGGATTTTGTCCTAAAACAAGGCTAAAAGTGAGTAAATTTTGGTTAATGTAATAACTCAAGTAAACAAATGACACTGATAAACATGTCACTTTTTACCTTTCCCGGCGTATAAGAGTAAGGGGAGGGTTAATTACGTCATGCTTTTGAGGCGCTAAATGAGTTAGTATATTAGGGAGATGTACACTCAACTTTTTCATTAAGAATTTCCTTTTAACAAATGGTTCTTTTTTCAAAGGATTAAATCGTTTAAATTTTAATTTATAAACAGTGGCAATGCTAAGTTTAGTGAAAAGGCTAAAAATATTATTAATAAAACTTAATTGGTGACTCGTGTGACGGAACGTGTCACTACACCGATCTGACACGCAGTTGGTTCCGTGTTCGATCCCCGGTCAGACAGACATCTGAATGATGAATTTCTATTTCTGTTCTTGGTCTGGGTGTTTGTGTATTCGTGTTCGTATGTGTCCAGGGCACCTAGGCCACAGAAGAAAATCTTAGTATGGAGCTATGAGTTTAGAAAGCGTTATTTACTATTTACAATTCCTTCTGATGTAATAAAAAAGAATGTGCTGTTACTGTTTTTGTTGCATATAATCTATATGTAAAACGCAAATTTCCGAAATTCCATGAATAGGTGCGTATGACAAAAAAAAACATAAATTTATTTAGTATAAATTTACCTAATTAATGAGGTGCCACCTGTTCCTACTACCAAAAACCTGCCACCTAAAAAGAATTGCAGGTTATTACGTAACAAACAGATTAGTAATGACTGTAATAAGTATTTGACATAATTGCAATTAACAAATTGATGTTGCTACTGAATAACTGTGCATTGCAACATAAACTCAATAAACTGGATACGCCGTTTGTATAAAGACTAATAATGAAACAAGAAATTATTAGCGATTTATTATTTTTAAATATTGGTTGAAGACATGAAATTTGGCTCCCGTTACAACAGTTAGAAAGTGTCAAAGATTAGGTTCACGGACAAAAAAAATGCAGCGGCTTTTGTAAGTTTTGTGCATATAATTAATTTCTTTGACGATGATGAGAAACATCACACATACACAAAAACAAAAAGACTCAGAGTTTTAAATAATTATCAAAAGAGTTTAGATACTTTCAAGTTACACAATGCCTACAGTATTGTTGTTTTACACTTTGGCAAAGGGATATCTCCCTCCAGGCGAGGTAATCATGCCTGGGGAGCGGCCGTGCTCCGACAGTCTCTGTTCGGAACTTGTATATATGCAGGATGTTGGAAAACTCCGACAGCGTGATTCAGAATACGGTGGCGCCATCTGTTGATGAGTAGCGGGAGGTCGCCATAATCTACTGCAGCAGAGTAAAGCACTACGCAAACGCTCCGCGTTGTAAGACGTGCAATAATGTTCGTGTTACTTCTATAAAATAAAATAAAGGGATAACAGTAAATAGAAAGAAGATTCAGGTTGTTAAGAGGATGGTGCAATTTTATTATCACGATACACTTTTGTATATAGCAATATGCAATAACATGGCAATTATATTAGTAACTATATGTATCTATATTATATTGGATTTTCGACATGTATATTAATAATTACAACTCATGCGCATATGGAGGATATTTTTTGTTAATTTGAATATTGTATCACAGACTGAACGTTTTGATAATAGGGTTTAATATTGTAGAATATTGTAAAATGTTTTTTTTTTAATAGATTGTTATATTAATTTTGGTTCAGCCGGAGTTATTGACACCAATTGTCATTTAAACATTGATTTTATTTCAATGTAAACAGACTTATTTCTCCGCAACCCTGGAAAAATGTACCGTTGTAACATTCTTAACAATGAGCTTGATAAAATATTTTTCTTTATATTTATTTCTTTATTTGCACGTGATAGTATTAGAAACGACATAAAAGACTATATCGACAAGACATCCCTGCCGGTTTTATAGGATGGGAATACGTTGATTTTTACTACAAAATTCGTCGACGTTAAGCGGCAATAACTCAGTATTGAGATCTACAGAAATTAGTTTCTAAATTAGATCATTTTTATTTCGTCTAACATCTGCGCTAGAGTAACCGTTATTAGTGGCTCATTGTAAGGTTGTGATTGTATGGAAGATTAAGTGAAGTGCCTAATATAGTATGACATCTTTGATATTATGATTTAGCTACATTCGCGTCACGTAATGTAATATTTTTAAATTATTTTATTGTACTATTTATATGCAACTTAATATAATACACTAAACTATATTCAATGCTGGGCCGCCAACATGGTACGAACACTTGCTACTTAAAATACGACTTCGTGTACCGCCGTAGAGATATAAAGAGTACTTCTATTTTTATTCGTCCCGTTGTGTGTAAGTTACATTTGAAGTATTGCATGAAGTTTGTTGTTATTGTAGAATGTAAATATTAACTCATAATTAGCAAATAATCATAATCACTAAATCTAAGATCGTCTGAAATGTCCATTATTATAGCGTTAGTATAATACAGTTTGGAAAGACGTATTACATAATATAGTTATATTTTTAGTTCGAGTTCCCTTTTGTGAAGGGATATTTGACAAAAACATCGAATAAAATTAGATATTAATTATCAGTTGCTTTACTGATGAAGATAAAAGTCGACGCTTACTTACTCGCCTCAAAATTATAATGTCTTCAAGTGTAGAAATGCCAGATTCCACCATCCATGATCCAGTTGTAATGTAGAGTTGCGCGTTGGGGGACAAAAGGCACAGGCGGCGCGTTTAGGGATGGCAAAAACAAGAAATGAGACTTATTCTTCCCGCCAACTAATATTTATAACAGGGGGCGGCACGTCACTTTCCGCAAACTCATGCTTTAACATGATTTTGCATAAAGTCACAACTGCAGTGAGGTGCAGCTATATACCTAAACGACATTGTCATCGTTCTCTCCCTATAATTAATGTAAGTGTACCAATGTACGTCATTAAGACAAATGAATAATTATTACATGACCTACGTAAATATTATATGACTGGACTTGGCTATCTGACTAAATTGAATAGACATTTTGGTTAAAATCTTATTGAATATATATTTGTACATACGTTTCCAATGAGGGGTAGTGTACGAATCATACAAAAATATGTGGGTTGATGAAAGTATCAATAAAAAATAGTAGACGTAATGTTAATGTAGTGATTGAATTCCCTTTTATATGGGATCGTAATGATTTGATTCAAATAAAATTCTGTTCTAGATTTTAAATGATTGGATGTACATATATGACTTAAAAATATCTTGATTAAAAAATCTTATCTGCGTTGAGTATTAGTGAACTCTACATTTATCTTTTAATTAAATGTATTATTTCAAAAATCAATCACCTAATTGTAATCAGATTGTAAATGTAAGTACTAAAATTAGATTGAAATATTAATGTCCCTATGAGGTTTAGTAGTTGATGAAATACTTTTTTAAGAATGAATAATGACTTTAAGGAAAGTTTGGATAAGAATAATGAAATAATGGACTACTGCATTTAATGTTATTAGAAACAAAAACACTAAAGGGTATGACTTGCCATCAAAATGTAATTTGTAGTTAGTTATCAAAAAGATACATAATGTAATAATACATAATAAAACAAATGTGAAATCTATATATTGTTTTATTACCCTGTCGTATTAACAAAATCAGAGTAACTTTTTACAATACTTTCATTTAATTTCTATGTAAAAGGAGGCAAGCATCATAAGTCTATTGAAGCAGCCTATGTACATAGTAAAGCCAAATATGAGCAGATTCAGCTAACATAACTTAGTTAAACAAAATTTTAGTAACATATACTTCCATTGTGAACTAAGTTATACGAATTTATTCCTTCCCACATGTTACAAATTTTACTCTCGTCGTCGTCGTCAACCCATTTTTCGTTCCACTGCTGGGCACGGCTCTTCTCTCAGAATGAGAGAGTTTTAGGCCATAGTCCACCGCGCTGGCCAAGTGC
>DWTU01002141.1:0-11939 GCA_018251515.1 Cecropterus confusis | reverse complement strand
ATTCGTCTTTGTGTGTCCATGGCACCCACGACACAGGAGAAAATCCTAGTGTGGGGCTATGAGTGTAGAAAGCGTTAAGTTTATGTTTGTACATTTGTTTGGTCTACGGTACAGCTAGACTGATTGACATATGATAATATGACATATGATTAAAATCGTTCAAGATTGCGTTGTAGTATACTATTTTGATAATATTATGTTACTATTTTGACGAAAATTTATAAAAAGCGTTTAAGGTGTGGTTAGTGAGACATGTAAGTACCCACACCCTTCAGACCAAAACACAGCAGCACTTAACACTGCTGTTAGTAAGCAGAACTATGTGTGACGGTGGTGCTTCCCGAGTCGAGCCACGAAGGGTTCTACCACCTTCAAATCGTTCACGATTACCCACTTATTTCACGAAAACACGTAAACTATTAAAGTTATGTATGTCCTCGATCGAATACGGCAACGGGAAGTACCAAGTATCGATTATCGGGTAACCTTGGTTGAGCAATCACGGAAAATCCGTGTGTCGTTCATGCGAACCGCATCGAGACTGTCGAAATGCTTTCTAATTAGCCGTCTTCATTCAATTATTCATCGTTTGTTTTATCATATTTATTAATTTTATAGAAAACAAACTTTAAGAGATGAAGTTTTAAGTATTCTATTTTATACTCATCTATTATCTCACGTTGAAATCAGTTTTAACTGCGATCATTTATATATTTATAATGACACAAAAATTTAATACATTCCTAAACAAAAAATGTAGGCATTCGACTTGACGCGGTTATAAGTATATTATTTACACGACATTCTACTTCGTGACCATTATACTTTATTTTTCAATATTTTAAACTTTGAAATTGATTATGTTTTTCATGTATCTTCGTGCATCTTATGTTACTTTCCTATCAGAGGTTCAGTTTTAAACCAACATATTTTATTAAATATCCTCCAATTACAAGCCATGCTGCCATTAAACTACCGTCGAACCGTATCGGTAGTATTAAAATGATTACAGAAGAATAATTCGATGTTGCACCTATATGAGGAATCTCATAGTAACGCTGTGAAATTCATAGTGAATTTTATAGGAAATAAAATTTTTAGTAGAGATCCAACTCTACTTGCTACTAGGTTTAATTGCTTTTATAAATCCTGGTTAAAAATGTGTAAATCCCAAAGCATGTCTTGTGCAACTATACGAAAATTCCGATGAAATCGAACGTGGGATCAATTATTTATCTGCTCCAGTTGTACGAAACTAAGCGTTACGTCACAAGCAAGATTCGTTGCCATTAGCAATGTTTATAACCCCTAATGTTCTTATTGTTTTAACAAAGCTCATACATTTCGTAAAAGTTATGCAACATCATCTTGTTTGTTAGTAAAAGGAAGTTAATTTAAAATTTATATCTCAGATGTTCTAGACTCTAGCTTAAGTGTAAGTTTTCATCGTCATTTTCATCGTTGCTGGAACATTTTTCTATTTATTCGCATTAATTAAGCTTTTATTTGTTCACAGTATAATATGTGAATGACCAGTTCTATATTATGTCTTTGTTTGACTTACAATCACAGATACATAGCAAATACACACCAATTTAATTTAATTAATCATCATGAGTCAAAACTGAAAATTTATTACCCACAGATGAAGTATCGCCCTAGATAGTAGCCGGTCTGGCGGGACCAGTTTTCTAAAATGTGGTTGCGATTCAATAAGATTGTTTAAGACTATCTACTGTCTAGACTTAAATTACAATTCACGGAATAATACAAGTGATAATCATCAATAATCAAAAGTTAAACTAACTGTAACACGTAGAACTTTACAATATTGTCCACGCAACGAAAGTATGAATATTTTGGCAAACAAACAAAATTTAAGACTTACAAATTAAGGTGTATCAAACAATTATGTGGGATATTGTCGTTGTTCTGTGGTCAGTGTACAAATATGAGACATGTTATGAAGGGTGGTACGTAAATGGCGATTCAGGTGCGCCCACGGCTGCTACAGTTGGCTCGCGCGTGGGAGAGGGAGGCATGCGCGCGCAAGTTTGCCCTGCGCCCGCGCACCGAGACGGACGCGCCGCGCGCACCGCCCCAAAACAGTGAAAGTGCCGTGTATGTTTCTTAACGACAGAAATGTAAAAAAATACGTATTATTAGTGATAATTTGCGCTGAAAGTCGACAGTGAACGTGAATTCGCTCGTTCGAGTCTTCGAGTGTTAACTTAACAACCGAAGAATTGTCGCGAAATACCTTTCGGTATTTACTATCAGTACTTTGAAACTGTTGTCATGAATTTCCATCAACGGTTTGCTTTCTTGTAGGTACTAGTTTATCGTCAAATTACGTATTATCTCCCGTTTCAGTTTACTTCGGTCTATTTAAAATACAATGTTTGCTTGTCCATGTCCGTTACGTTTTAGAACAAATACTCGTAATTCGTTGTGAGCCATATTATGACATTTTAGTTACCAAATGTCAAGTTACGTTACTAAAATATACATTTAAACAAGTTCGTAATAACTTTATAATCGCTACAAGTTAAAGGCAATCAATTTCAACCAATAAGGACATAATGATAATGATAGCAATTATAATGATCCATTTAAAATCTAAATGCTTATTTATGACCGTATCATCCTTGGACATCAGACAAGTTCTTGACAGTTTTAATTTATGTAGTTGGGCTTTAAGTTTATGCCGCTCGTCACAATTATTATAGATCCAAATATTTACGAGCTTAAATCATTTTAGCCTAATCATTTTCCTGGTTGTTGCAATATTCATGAGCTTCAAAGCTAAGCCCATTTATTATATCGGGGTGTAATAAACTCATAACTAATATGAGTAACTTTACGTATTACACAGATTATATCCGTTCATTTTAACGATGCTGTTGCAATTAGTATTTCTAAAGCTAAGCGTGCTCAGTCTATTATTAACTAATGCTTACCGATCCGTAAAGGAAATAAATCACATCCATCCATCTATCTAAACTGTAGTAATTCAAATATTACTACAGTTCGCATCCGTGAGGGTTCGTCTCAGCCCGCTTAGTTTTCAAGTCGTAACAATGACACAGCCACAACGGAATGCACAGTACCAGAGTACAACGTCGCCTGGTTCGGTTAATCGACATTCATTAAATACTCTAACCTAACTGCAAAGAGATTTGTTGAAACAGATAGATCGCGGGACGGCGATGCATTTCAATGAGGTCGAAATTGGAATTTATATTGTGAGGTTTTAGTTGGCTGTGGATACAATAAAAGCGGTATAAAGCGCCAAATCGTTTGTAACTTAATTTTTACGTCTCAAAAATACTTAGTTTTGAAGATTGTCCATGATGTCAAAACTATTATTTACTTATAACAAGATACTAAACGGTATTTTTACTAACCTAGCGGTACCTTTACATCTAGTTATCTCTTCTTAATGTTCTTGTACTTCAAATGCTATTTGTTTACCGTCTTCAAAGTCTTTACCTACTAGTCTATAAACAATGGCAGTATTGTCTCCATTTTCTATCTTAACCTCTTAGAAAGCGCTCGCGTGTCTACTGAACGAAGATTTAGATAAGTATAGCACCGTATCATGCACAAAGTTAGTTTACCGCTACCTAAGAGTTTCACAAGCACAAAGGTACAGTAGCGTAATTTTTGTGCTTGTAGAAGTAGCGCTCTTCGTGGTTCAACAGCTATGGCACCACTCCACCATTGCATCTGACAGCTTTTATGACAGCGATAGTTTTGTATAAAGGAGTTAAAGCAGAGATCAAACTATGACTCGTTTTAACTTTCACGTATCAACGTCAATTTGTACCTAGTATCCTTTTTGAATTAGGTTTTGATAGGTTTTGATATGAATGGATGGCAATGAAAAAAATTACAGATATTGCATATACAGCAAATATTTTAAGGTATAACGTTACAGTACCTTCACAAGATTCATTTCAAACGCTAACTTAGCTTTGGTTTTTCATATTTTCTCAATAACAACCTTGAATATTTTCCTCAGCGTTATCGGAAATGTGGCTGTAAAATCTGAATCCGTCGAGTCTAGAAGTATGAATAATTGATTTAACCGTTCTGCCACGGAACAGATTATGCGCTAGACCGTCATTGTGTTGCAACTCGCAATGCTCTGATTGCAACGCCATCGCCATACGCGTGTTTGTACAGATAGACACATTCATATCTCGCGTTTTGCAAGCACACCATAACTGCTTCAGTAAACTAATAAGTTTAATGAGCCGCGTGAAACCGTATTTGCGAAACGTGTCAATGCTAAACTGTACTTGCCCGAAATTTCGACACCAGTGTCGTCCTCGCCGAGCGATAAATGACAAAAATAAATCCACTCACTTCGATAACACTAGAAGCGAATATAAATCAATTACTTTCAATTTGCTTCAACTCGAATTGTATCGACTAAGTGTAGATCAATACACAATCCACTTAATGCCGCAACAACTACGAAATCGGCTAGCAAAAACTCCACAAAAACGGCTCCACGATTAGCTCCCCACAAAGGTTGCCAAGTTATCCTATTCTAAACATTAAGTGTAATAGCCAGTATGAATAAGTTTACGGTTAATTTTTATATACAATACACAAAGCGTGGCTATGAAATCGAAAAATAATCAGTTCGCGTTTCTTGAGGCGATCGCGCCGGTCGTACCGGTTGACCCTGAGAGGCGACGCAGCTGCCGGCGTCGGGTTTCGTTTTTTCCTTCGCTGAATAGTGTTTAATATCATTACGAACCTTTCGGTCATCTCGGTTGTTAATACATATCGATTACTTGACAGATTTGAACGAGCAATATACGATGAAAATATATCGATGACTTTAAAATAATTTTGAAAATATATCGATGACTTTAAAATAATTTTATATGATGATAGGAAATAAGTTGTGGAAGTGATAGTGAAAAGTGATGTGTTAAGTGATGAAAATAAAAAAATGATGAAAAATGACAGCGGAGAGGCCTCCAGTGAACGGTGGGGTGGGCCCACCGACGAGGCTACGGACTTTTCGAAGGAACTGTGGCGATCAAGGTGCTTAAAGCTTAATTCAGCAAATATCCAAACCTTTGCAGCGACGGTGACGTGAAACCGCTTTTCGAAAGTGACTCAGTCTGGCTGAGACATTGAATATTGTAAAGAAAAATGTGTTGTCTGACCTGTTTCCCCTTTTACGTTTCTCAATGTCCACGCTACTTCAACAAAAGATATAATCTTAAGCGCATTAACTTTCTACACTATCCTCTATGCTCCATTGACAATGACCATGTCTTATCCGACGGTATCTAAAGAGGTTAACCTAAGTCTATTAAAAGCATTATAACTCTAAACGAGTGGCAATAACCTTCTCTCTTTCATAATCCGCATCAAATATCACGTTTCGTTATGGTAACGTCGTATAACCGTATGCTGTAAAGATGGAATTTGTTTACTTAAGCTCGAATCACCTTGACACTCAAACATTATTTTAGTGTCCGTCTCATCACCGACCAAAGTGTACATCGACACGAGTGTCAAGTCGCCGTACTATAGTCTAAACGATGAGGAAACGAAGAAGTTCTCAATAAAACCACAAAAGGACAGCTTAGAAGAAAAAGTAAAGTTCATAGAATCGTTAGAAGACACATGGTGGCTCAGCGTTAGAACCGTCCTGAGAGATGGAGAATGTGAAATACAGGACCTCGTTGCGTTCATCGGTAATAAGCATTAAATCATTATCCTAGTAATAATTGTAATAGTTAGGCAAGTTTATGCTTGGTGTCATTGCAAGTCAGCTATGGTTTTTGTAAATGTTTATGAATTCAAAACAAAGGATCAAACAATCAAATGCATACGTCAATTGTTTTGACGGATTCTACCAAATGAGTCAGCTAAAGAATATTTAAACGACAATGCATAAAACACAATTAATAAATTTCAAGGGTCGAAATAGTTTGAACTTTTGGGATCTGTAGATTTGCGCGTGTGTTTATTGATGTTCATTGAAGCATATCCTGTTTCATTGAACATAATATCTTTCATTGTACGTTCACTCCACGCTACCTAGGACGATCTTGCCTCTAGCCGACACCTGATACCAACACGACACGATACCTTTGGATCTTACTCAGCGTGAGAACATACACAAGTACGAGTTACTAACTGGTTTTCTTTGCTATGTCTGGATACATGTACGTGCTTGTTGGTCGTAGACACTCTGATTTCCGGCACAAAGTTGACTGTCTAGAAAGACTGTATTATTTGTTTTCTAAATTAATATATGTTTATTTGTGTAACTGATTTTTATTGAATTTTTGGTCAATATTGGTCGAGTTATCTCACCCAGAAACTGTAAGATATATGGATTCTACAACTATTATTAAATCGGTAAATGTGGCGCAAGTTATTTTAAAGCAACATTTGTTTACTTAAACAACTAATTAAACATTACGAAAATCGTTTAGCATGTAATTTAAAGTGACTCTACAAAAGTCACATTAAAATATGGTGCTTAACTATTTATATTCATGTACTCCTAACAATCCTCGCCGATCCATCACTTATCGATTCATTCTTTTAATGGTGGTATTCTTCATCATAATGAAGAATACCACCAAAGTGCCATCATTAGAAATAGCAGTTTAACTAGACAATAAACCTTTATCGTTATTCGTGAAGATCACTATCAGAAGTTAATAGGTTCAAAATATAGCCACCATACACATTGATACATTGATTCACACAGATACTATGTCGATTCAATACAACGATGAGGTAAATAACATTAATTTACACTCAGGAGATAGTAATGGATTTATGATGAAAATGTTCATGCAAAATTTTGACTCCGTTTTCTGTGGTATAAATAAGTTTCCTCCAATCGTTGATATTACATTTAAAGTTATAAACATGAAGCTATAGGAGAGTAATTGCGTTTAAATACACTTTTAATATTCCATAATTCTGTTTATACATCCGTAATATTCCGATATCGAGCCGTTGTTGTTGCGGTTTCCGTGTGGGTTATTGCAATTTGATTATGTTAGATCCGCCTGAGAAATGTTTGAATAATCAAGAGTTCTACTTACGCTACACAAACATTAGCCAGCCACTGCACAGAAACGCGCTGTTTATCAATTTTGACCTCATTACGTTCCTTACGTATTTTCCTCGTCAATTGTCGTTTCCTTAAAGAACACCAGTTTTATATGAAGCTAACCACAGTCGCTGCTACGACCACACTACATGATATAGGGCATAAATAGACTCAACAGTAACTTGTGACGCTGCAATTTTACAAAAACTATATTATCAACTTTACTTCCAATTATCTGTTTATCAAATTTAGTCAAATTTGGCTGTAAATTTGGTGCTACAAGACTAAAAAGGATTATAGTCGTTGTCAACCCGTTATTGTCCCACTGCCTGGGCACGGGTCTTCTCTCGGATTGAGAAAGTTTCAGGCCATAGTCCACCGCGCTGGCCAAGTGCGAATTGGTAGACTTCACATACCTTTGAGAACTTTTTTAAAAGAACTGTCAGATGTGTAGGTTTACTCACAATGTTTTCCTTCACCGCAAACAATTAACTTCAAATACGCACATAATTTTAGGATAATCAGTGGTGCTCGCCTGGGATTCGAACATCAGACCCTTGATTGAGAGACCATTCGGCTATTACTGCTTCTAAGTTCCTAGAAGACTAAAAAGGTTTACAGTCATAAATATATAATTAAAAGTAAGCTACAAAATTATGTAGAGTAAAATAAATTTCGCTTCCTTAAGATAATCAGTCTAAGTCGCAAGTTTTTCGTATCACCGACTGAATGTATAATTCAAAAGCAGATGTTTAAGATTCTCCTAAACATGTAAATGCTAATGATCTTCCGCGGTGGCATAATTGCGACACGTATCGATATGCACGAGCAGTGTTCTTGCTTCATGAAGCAAACGTTACAGTACTACGGTGCGTTCACTCGAATTTGTTCTTGTTCTTGTAATAAGTGATATCGACCTTGGCGACTTATTAGCTCATTTGGAACTTTTACTTTGGAACGTTTTCAAGGAAAAAGTAGTTATACATGTAAAAGTTATCGTCCATAGGCTTATCTAGTTAACTAATTTAATGTAACGTTTGTACGATGTGATATAACTAAGAAAGATTCGTAACCCATATGTATTGCTTTGCTACACCTCAAAATGATTTGGAATCGCTCACTCATACATTATGAGCATACGATTCCAAATCAATTCGAATCCAAAGATTTACAATCAATCCAATTTGAAGTGGATTACAAATATCCATGAGCATTAGCCTCTACTGACCATCAAGTTGACTCCATGTGCGATTACTACTTCAATTCTATAAAAATGACTAATTTTACATTTAAAACCATGTCTAAAATACAAAATTATCACAATCAACAATATAAAGGCAAGAAGTTTCAAGTAGACAAGAAAAGCTGTAACATATAGATATTTGTTCATTGCTATAGTGCACTTCGGAGTAATCGTATGTTACAACGACTGTTACTTTATGGCCTATGTCAGAATATAGGAAATTAAATGAGAAAGTACATACCGATGTAACAATATGCAAAGTATATATATGACTACTGTTTAATCGTTGCGAACAAAATGTTACTTGTTTTACGTACAGGAAGCGACAAATACGGACAGAGATGTTTTGTTTACGTAAGACGTTGATGAAGTCGACTTTCTCCTTGTTTCCTTCCTAAATTAAAAACTATAAAAACATAGTTTTTCGCGTATCTGTTATATACAAATATCGCTTTGTCTTGTTTATATATGAGAAATGTCTTTGCTTCTGCTATTTCCACTGCACCTGCAGCTTTCTTGCAAATCTTCGTCGAGCTTGAAATACCGTCTAATAAGTAATATTTTTCTCAATATCATTCCTAAATCTGTTAAGAAGTCTGAAGTTTACATTATAACACTGGAATGTGTGAATCATGAATTTAGATTGTATCATTTTAATAAAAAATAATAGATTTAAAGGTGGTGGTTCCTCTTGAAGTTTGTCTGAAACGGCTCTCCAGCACACATCATCATAGTTTGAAAAACAGGAAAATACAAATATACTATTCGGATGCTTTCTGTCCTAATTGTCAGAAGCAGCAATATATCTATGACTTGAATGAGAAAAACTCGACTTATTTTTAGCGACCCTCGACTTGACTAGTCATTTAAATGTTAAGTCGTAAAAGTAAAGACTAAATCGAACTTTAAAACTAATCGGACTTTATGACTTTGTGTCATTTCTTAAAAGACTTATATAACCTATTGTCATTAACTGGAAATGTTAAATAGTAGAACGTAGACTTCAAATCTACGTACTTCGTTAACAAAAGGTATAAATCTATTCGTTTAATTTTGGCTTCATGAGTTATACGACTCGGGCGAGCTTAAACGACTCGAACGAGAGTTCTAAAGTTAAAACGCTGTTAATTTCCTAGAGATTTTTTTTTTTTTAAACTTAAAAGCCTGAGTTTCTTTCGTGACTAATCTGTGATCAACTTTAGGTAGGATTCTGTCATAATTTGGAGCAGTCTGTACTTGTTGTAAGTCGGTTATTTATAAACGAATAATCTCCTCTAGTCTAATAGTAAGCCTCTCTTGTCTCCAGAATGCGACAGCAGTGACAGCGGCCACCTGTACGAGTCACTGGAGCCGGCGCCGGCACCTCCGCCCGCGCCTCTCCCTCTCGAAGATGACTTCGACTCCTTCGACAGCGACTCGGAGACCGACGATCATGATAAGGTGATTTATCCTGTTTGTCCAATGGGTACAAAGTACTAGCAAAACAGAAGTCATCTAATATTTAATATCAATTATAATACGACTCTATCAAGGAGTAACTACTCTAAGATAGAAGTAAACTACGTAACTAAAAATAAATTAATAGCAACATTGCACATAGCAAGAAAAACATTTTTGAATGTTAGTATGGCAGAAGTACTGAACAAGTTTCATCCAAATTCCGTGACAGCCATGATTATTATACTCATGTTATGAAAAGTACATGTCAAATTTTATTCTAGTGCTTTTTAAATAGAGATGAAGTAATTTAGATACACATTACTTCATAAGTTTAATATGAAACTTTTTAATTTTCAGACTGTTACCCCAACACAACCTCCCCCGACGTTACCAGCGTCGAGACTACCTTCGCCGCCGAATGGAGGCGGACCCTACACTCTCACTAAGATAGCTAGCGCCGCCCAGCGGAAGATGCGGCAAATCAAACGGAATCTCACCAAAAGATATTCGGGTACTTAAGATAAAATCGAATAAAAATTAAAAATATACATTTTTTAAATATTGCTTGTAAAATAAATAATGGAACAACAAATTCCGATACCGGGAATCGAACCCGAGCCTCCTGGGTGAGAGCCAGGTATCGTAGCCACTAGACCATAACGGATGATGATAACTAGGATGAAAATATGTATTAGTTTTGTAGAAGTGACTGATGTATGAAATAAATATATTTTATTTAAAATGTATAAATATAATAAAGACTAAATTAATATTAATTAATATCGAATATATTTTCAATCAAGATAATTTGAAGGACTGAGAATATACAATAATATTCATTTCTATAATTTTAGTATGTAAGTACTTACTTTAGTTGAACTGATGAAATATATTTCTAGTCAATTCATTCATTCAAAGCCAATTACTCTTTAGTTACAAAAGTTATATCTAATAATTTAATCAAAATCGAAAAGATTTTATTTGTCTACAAATTGGGTACAAACAAGTATTGGTTGAGGCCCCCCTTTGAGCGTTTAATTGCTCGTGTTGGGAGACCCTTAATAATTTAATGTTGTTACATTTTTTTAATGCGGACATAACCGCGGGACGCATTTAATTCATTGTTTATTACATCAATTGTATGATTCCTTTCTATTTTAAATCAATTATAGATATCTAATGTATCCAAGACCATAAGGGATGTTGAGAATTTAAGTCGACGGTTATAAAGAAAAAATCACCGTAAATTAAATGTTGATTATATAGACATAATGTGTTGGTATTATCCACTTTAGATAATTTGTGTATTTTTAAAACAATATTCCTTTTTTATATTAATTTAACGTGTTTGACATTTTTTTTTCCTTCCAGTTGCACTAGACGGCAAATCATTCACCAAATCCACCAGCCCGCAATCGAACAGTGCGTACGACACTATGAAGGCAAAAACCAAATCTCCCATTTACGCTAATTATGAGAAACCTGAAATACAGCATATTTACAGCAACGTCAACTTCAACGACACGAGACCCGTGCTCAATAAGACTGAGAATCCCGCGGGAAAGATCCCGGGATCTTTTAAAGAGGAACTGAAAACTGTTATTAATGAGAAGAGGCACAGTAATGGGGATGTACCGCCTCCTTTGCCTGAAAAACTTCCTCTAGAAAAGCCGTCCACGCCCACTAGTGAGGTAAAGAAAGACAGTGGGACATTGTCAAGGAAAGCCTACTTCTCGTTCAAGTCGAGGTTCCGCAGAGCGACGTCGATGGCAGTGGACATCAATGCGGAGGTGCCCAGCGCGCTCAAGATCACCAACTCCACCTTCTACTTGACTGATTCCATGGATGGCGATTCCGGGTTCAGCAACTGGTAAGATCAATAACAATGAGTAAAATTATATATTAATTGATTTCCTCGCACGCTTTAGTCATGATCCACACGTTGAAGAGAATCCAGGTTATAAATTTGATTCACGTGGTGGAGCGATAACCATACTGGTCTGACACGCAGTGGGTCTCGGGTTCGATCCCCGGCCAGGCAGACGTCTGAATGATGAGTTTAGATTTCTGTCCAGGGTCTGGGTGTTTGTGTATTCGTCTTTGTGTGTCCATGGCACCCACGGCACAGGAGAAAATCCTACTGTGGGGCTA
>DWTU01002140.1:0-11939 GCA_018251515.1 Cecropterus confusis | reverse complement strand
CTTATTTCATTTATCATTTAACTCCTAAATATTGTTAATTTATTTAATTATACCTCCTATAATACTTATTTCAAAACAAAAGGAACTTCGTTCCAGTCGGGTGTCCCACATATGACACCTCAAACATGTTTTTTTATTCTTAAACGTGTCATATAAAAAAGAAAAAGTCATAATTATAATAATATCGAATTATCTTCTTTTGGTAAACTTAGGAATTCCACTCCTTTTTTTCATTCCTATAGTATTTATTCTATTTTGCAAAGATTAAATCAAATTTATACGTTGCACATATTTCATATACGTAATGAATTTGAGCTTGATTTCGGAAAATCAGAGATGTGCATCACGTACTAATGTTCTCATATATGTATAGCTTGAGTATATAATGTGAATAAATAATTTTCAAACGAAGTCGATTACGTTTGAGAGAGCATTGAAAGCTATTTACTATAAGACTATTAGATATTGTTATTTATACGTAATTAAGTTGTGTAAGT
This sequence comes from Cecropterus confusis, assembly GCA_018251515.1. Lineage (NCBI taxonomy): Eukaryota > Metazoa > Arthropoda > Insecta > Lepidoptera > Hesperiidae > Cecropterus > Cecropterus confusis. The sequence goes on along the minus strand of DWTU01002140.1, from coordinate 11,442 downwards.
TTATATATATTTTTTAATATTCATTTCATTGTTATAACAATTATTGCATATTTTGTTCTTTCCATTACATATTAAAAAATATAAATATTAAAGCCAAAAAAAATGAAAGGACAATTCAACATTCTGAACACAAGGAATATCCAAACTTAGTATTTCAAACGACTTTTTTTGGAAATATAGTACGCTAATTAACCATTAGTTAATTTAAGACAGACACCTAACTTATTAGCTCGCTAGATATTAATGAGCAGTTTAAGCACTAGTAGAAAGTAGTAGCCGAGTTGAATTTTATACTTTGTTGTATTAATTTGACCGGAAAAATACAGTATCGGCATTTTTGACAAACCGAGATTAAATTGAAGTTAGCTCTTCTTGAACTACAAAATCTCTCGCTACTAGTTGGCAACACTTCAATGGGACAGCGCACTTATGTGTTTGCTCACTCACCGCAAATTGGTTACGTGCTCATTCGACCTTTGAACGTAAATTACTCGTAGGTTTTATAATAGATACCTTCTTATTTAATGTTGCTGGCTGTTGATTAGATTTCTTGTAGGTATGCTTTTAAAGCCGCTTAAACTGATGGGTTTAGAAGTCTTAGTGCTTTCTTTGAAAGTATAATTATTGAAAGTATTAACAGTAATTATTGAAATCTTTAAGTACTACTTCATCCATCCATTCATCCATCAGCCTTACGAGGTCCACTGCTGGACATAGGCCTCCCCTAAAAGGCGCCACTCCAACCGGTCCTGTGCCTTCTGAATCCAACGGTTCCCCGCTGTCTTCTTCAGGTCATCGGTCCATCATAAGTATCTACTTACCCGCGTATTAAAAACTTTTAATATAATTTTACCAATTTACTTTTTCTTATTTATACATGAAAAGTTCAAACATAAATACTCTGTCGGTCTGAAAAGGTCTTATCATCCGCAATATAATCACTCGTGAATTTAAGCCGAACTAAAAGAAAAGGCTAATTATAAGATCCCGTGGGAACGGTGCCCACGCCGTGTTCCTTTAATTTTGAGATCGTGTTCCCTCGAGCCTCAAAGTAGGGTCACAAGAACATGCCCTTGACAAAGTTTACCGTTTCAAATTATTCTCTTTTTACATAATCGTGTTGTTTCTTAGGCTGTGTCAGCATTAGGCGAAATTGCGGTTTGACTGAGTTTGTGAATGTGAATGTACCTACAAAAGTAATTCGCATTGTGACAGAAGTTTACCAGTAGCAGCCGGTTGTGGTGTATTCTCGGCTGTAATCCATTGTCTCATCGCAGGCGAGAAACATCAGACTGTCAAATAAGGCTGGTAGTAGAACTAATTTAATCCATAGTATACGCATTGTCGTATACTGGTATACTATACGCAACTATAATGATATATAGTCGTAAGCTTTTTAGGACTAAGTTGTGAGGACATATCCCTGCCGCAATAAGAGTGTTAAATCAGAAAGCAGATGTGAATGAAATAAACCCGTTTTATAAATTGCATATTTTAATTTGACGATTTTTTTAAATAACATATAGTAAAAGTCATTGGGTTATTTAGCTTTAAATTATCTGAGTTCAGTTAGAACCTTAGAGCAAGAATATCCCGATAATAGTCCGCCTTGTACTCTAATTACAAACTTTTAATAAAGCCTTTTGTGCATTAAGTCATCGTTTTAAATTTGCTGATAAAAGAAAACTGAATCTGGTTTTCAATAATTTAAAAAATCTGTAAAAGCGTACTGCAAAGCTCAATCGCCGCTAAATGAATTTAATTTGTAGCATTCTTTATGGATATTGTTGTTATTATTTATCTGAAAATTTATATATTTTTTGTTGTTATTCTACAAAATTGTACATAAATGCGCATATTTTTTCTAAAAGTAACATTTTATCATTTCCAGGTGAATTCGAGAGTCCAGCTGCCGCACCAGCTTCGCTTCGCACGAAATCCAATTAATTTTGAAAAGTAGCAAGAAAATTGTGTTCGCATTCTGTGAAAAATCTTATTATGTTAGAAAATATTAGGTAAAGTTTAGGTTGAACTTTAACATTTTAAATTCTGATTAAAATATGTTTGTACGCATATACTAGGTACAAAATTATAAGTGTCTGATATTATTTTTTACAATTACTATAAATGTGCCCGAATAATACAAAATATGAATGTGTTTTGCTTTTATAATTATATAAGTTCCATTACAACGTTTTGTGTCTCATCGAATTGATTACAGATTCTCAGACAATTATTATCATAAAGACAAGTTTTCATAACAAAATCGTCAATTTTTGGACACAATGTACAAAGAAAAGAAGAAAAATAATAGAAGATCGAAGAATCAGAAGATAGAAGAAATAAGAAAGAAATCAGAAGAAAGACTTCATGTAGATTGGCTTCTTTCTTTGGTTATCTAGCTGTATGAGTATTGAGACATCATAAAGCTAGGTTACCGGAGTTAGTGCCGTCTACGATACGACTGCTCTACGACATGATTTTACGACCACGATTGTTCCACGATATTTTCTACGATATGTGAATATGACGTGTTCTTGAAACAATGGTAATTTTGTAAGGAAGTACTGTAAAAGTAAAATTAATAGGTACCTATTAAAAGCTACAATATAAATAATCATAATACATTTGAAATTATAGAGAAAAAATACCATTTGTTTTAGGCTTTGTTATGAGATTTTAAGAAATTGTTATATTCGATTTTAGCTACGTCTAAATAGTTTTTGTTGCTTAATTTTAACGGTATAATGATTATTTTAGTTTCATTTATATCATAATATCCTTGATGATTATCCAAGATGTTCTTGGATTTTTCCTGCAAAATGTTAAATACAAGTAAATGTAATTCAAATACTTTGTCATTGAAGACACAGCTGAGCCCATTTGTATGCGTGTGGCATGTTAAGTTTGTCGCTTTAGTCCCTTGTACTTGTAGAATTATTCATTAATTTGTCCCGAATCGTCATTTTTATGTTTTCCGTTCGCCATTTGAAGATAAATGTGTAACTGAATTGATTTTGTAACATTAATATATATTTATAATGTATTTACTATTTTCCTTTCTATATGTGTCTGACTATTCGCCTCTCGTGTTAGCGTATTATTAGGGTTCCGTACCTAAGGTAAAAATGGGACCATATTACTAAGCTTCGACCATCAGTCCGTTTCGTACACGACTTTATCTCTTGAAACATAATAAATAGACACTTGAGATTTGAACCATAATAATTAATATTACAGAGTGTTAAAAAATAATACCGCAAAATTGAAAAAAATATAAATTAAGAGAGGGGGCTTCGCCCTTAAATAAAAAGCGGTGGCATAGAATCCTCAGTGTACACAGAGTTAGGTGACCTTATCACGAATGTGCGTACAGAAAGAGTAATCTACGAGAATAAATATAAATATATGTAAATAAATGAATAAGTAAATAACTACTGAGTTTGAGGATAGGTTTTAGAAGTTATTACCACGTGATATTAAATAAAAAGACTTACTGGTAACCGAGACGCCATACCAATAATACAAAAACACTTTTTATACTTATTGAATAATAAAACTAATACTTATTAACTATCATGAGCATAATTTATAATTTTTAAAGGAAACATACGATAAATAATGAACATTTCCGGGCTAAAAATGATAAATATATAGATTCCCTATTAAGGGCTTTAATCGTAAATGGCTGAAAAACTTAAAACGAAAATCCTTTGTTTTGAACGAAAAAAGTACAAAATCATTTCCAAGCCTTTTCATTGATTATTAAATAAACGCACCAAATTGCGTGCAGTCATTTAGTACCACTGCCTGAAATGGTCAACCAACCAACCCCATATATTTTATACTCGCTTTACCTTAAATCATATTATACACCAGCAGTCGAATCTTGAACCACCAAATATTGACTATACTTTAATAAAATTTTCATAGAACGGTGAGGTGATCTATTTTTTGTTTTTGGTAAAATTGCAGAGACACAAATTTAAAAGTTACGTAGGTTTCAGCAGCGACATAAATTTGAAAAATTATCCGTTTCAAGGGGCGCCATAATTGAGTTTCGTTCTATTTTAAAATTTGCCTAATTTACTAATAACCACTGGCCGACGCTTGTTATCACCGTACTAATACTAAATTACAACTTTCAATCTTTCAAAGCAGCTCAAAATGCAACTTAAATTGTCACTGACCTTTGTGATTTTTTTCGAATCGCAGCGCAAGATTTGTTGAAACAAGAAAAAAGATAAAATTGCTAAGAAAAAATCCATTGCAAATAAGTTTTCCGCACCGATTTATATTTGTTAATGAGATATATTTTTTACAGCAGAACGATTAATTTATAGCCGTGTAAACACTTGCACACGAGGAATGCTCGAATTGTTACAAAAAGTTCGATGAAAATTCAATTAATAATTGCTCATTGTAAATACGCATTGAATATTTATGTACGATTAATTATCACTGGTCCCTCTTTGAATTGGAAGCAACTATAGCACACGCTATTGTAAACTGTAAACACGTGGCAATAAAGCTTCTTATAGTGTGTAATATTTTATGTTATGATTTTCAATAAGGATTATGATTAAATCTGCCTCAAGAGATACCTTTCGATTTTCTGTTCCCCTTATTTTTAAAATTTGTAGAGATCACCTTTAATGGTTGGTAACATTAATAAGCATTATTAACCCAATACCCAATAAATGTGTTTTTATTTCCTAACTGGTATATGAACACGTTCAGTATATCTTTCGTTTCTCATATTCGTAGCATGGGATACACTAGCGCCATTAAGTTTGAAATATGATTTTGCACGACTGATTTTTGTTTAACATAGTTATAGTGCAAATATGTAATTATTAAGAAGAATAATTAAATTATCTAAATATTCAACCATTCATCGAAATCGAAGAAAATTTTATAAATGTTATGTATTTTACTCTTTTTTTCTGTTAGATCAATGTCCTATTTAATATAGAAATTGACAACTTAGCGACTTAATTTTAATCAGACCGTAGTAATAAAATAGATCGTAAGTAATAATAAAGTAAGATTCAGTATCTGAGATGTCAACATTTAAATAGGAAAATGTCCTCTCAAAGGCGTTCAAAGATAAAACTTAATACACTTTTGAGAGAACCTTATAACGTAACGACTTAAACAAAGCAGAATGAAAGCTTAGTAAAATACGTCAAAGGCTTTTCATAAAGCTTTTCATAAAATAAACGAAGAAAATACCGTCTTTTCCCAGCTACAAACAAAAGACAAAATAAATGTAGGTATCTTAAATTTCCTTAAGTCTGAAAAGTTTATTTGAAAGTTTGTTTAGCTAGAAATAATTCGAAAATTGTGAGTCCTTTCGCTGTATGGATTTAATCTTAGTATTGAATTATGTTTAACCGACTGCTTCAAGACCTGTTGAATCGTCGATAATAATAAATATATTTTATGTTAATTGAGAATGAAAAAGATACAGATTTAATTGTTAATGAGATATTTTAATCAATTAATTTATAATGTACAAATTTGCGTAATAAAATAACAGACAGTGTAAAAGCTGTATAAAATTTTACAAATTTTATGTGTATTTTATTTTATTTTTTTACAATTCAATCGTTCATTTTGTATCGATGACTAATAAATTGTAAGATATCTTGTAGTACATTTTTTGTTGCAAAGAATATTGTGTAACACGATTAGTATTTGTAATTTTGTGTAGTATTTTTGTTTTATAAGATTTAAATAATGTGGCGCATATATTCTCTTGTTTTTGCTTTTTCGTTACGTTTAATAAATGAGCTGCACTTTTATTAAAATATATCTTGAGATATGAAAATGCACATAAAATATACGACAATTATTCCTTAAATACAAATATTAGGCGGACAGAATCTTTTCTGTATACTGAATTGTCACATGTGAAAACCAAATGCGTTATGTTACAATGTTCTCTTCGTAAAACGTAAAAGTTACAACAATGATAATATTTTATTGGCGTGTACCGCGCCGCAGTGCGACGGCGGATAATGGTTGTTTTCAAATAATTTTAAACAACAGTGTTTTCTCATTAGTGTACAACGTTTAATTAGTTCTCAGCTGGTTCCCGTCCCTCTGTTTATTCCGTTAGGATGGAAAATGTATAAGCAGAAAATGATTAAATAAAACTTGTCTACGATATTTTCCAATGAGTATTATTTTTTCTTTTTCAGTACCTATTTTGTCCTATTTGCAATTAAGTCTCTCCTTAATGGGGTGTTTAGGAACTGGAGAAAACCATTCCAGTGCAATGTGGAGCAAGTTGCCCCACTACTACTGTTAATGGGTTAGGGCAACCCTCAAAAAGGAAATATATAATGTTTCTTGCTTAGCACGTTGGTGGTTTATTACTTTATTAATTTTTAAGCACAATTCATCCACCTTTTGTAAAAAAATATTAAAGGGGTATTTAAGAAATTCCAAAATATAATATATCCCGAAGTTGAAATGCGTATTTTGGAGTCTGCACTCGAAATGCAGCGAAATAAAACATTAACGATAGAAATTTTTGGGACATAGAAATTTGTCAACGTGCTGTTTGTGATTTATTTAACATAACATTAAGTATATTTTATTAAAATAATAAACATTATTTTATATTTCCTTCCGTATAGCAAATACGCAGTGTTCATACTTTAATGGTGAAATATTATAGTGTTAATGCAACCAAATGATAAACTAGGGAATCTGAAGCTTTATTCATTATAGAAATTATAACTGAAACAGAATGCTTATTTTCAAATAGTTTAAATGAACAGTATTTTCTCATTACGGTGTGCATTGCGCTTAATTAGTCTGGAGATGATTTGTAGCGCTAAAGCAAAGTTTTTGCGCTACTTTTTCTGCAATTAATTACCTACCAGAAGGTACATTTATCCGAGGCCTTTCAACTTAGTCCTCAGTGGTGCAACGTATCTGTGAGCTACCGTCGGTAAGACTCTTATCTAGGTATCAATGTATTCATACCTAAATAAGATGATGTCCATGGGCGGCAGCAGTTACTTGCCATCGGGTGGACTGCATGCTTGATTGCTACTTCAGTATTAAAAAAATATATTATATGTGTCGGTAAAGAACATACATAATTTTTCTTTACTGATAAATACTTATATATTTTGCTTTTTTAGACGGATTGCTATGTCTTTTTAGCAAATAAAACGAGATATATAATTTGGATAGATGTAAAAATAAAACTATTTACAGCGAAACAAATATCATAGCTTTTAAAAATATTCCACTTCATACTTCTTTCAAACAATTTTTCATACTACTCGTCGCCTCAAAGCAAGCAATTTTTCAGAGAATTTTCAGCAAGAAGCTATTTCAATAAAATGAGGAATTTTTTAACGCTACCGTTTAAAGTTTTTGTGAGTGATTGTGAAAGAGGATTTTATCGGAGTCTATTTAGTAGGTTGTTGCATTAATTAATTATTAGCAGCAGACATGCTATATGCCCATTACTTTATCGAATTCTCATCATGCATAAGGACACCCACGACCCACGTGGTGGAGCGGTCACCATACCGGTCTGACCCGCAGTGGGGCCCGGGTTCGATCCGCGGCCAGAAAGACATCTGAATGATGAGTTTAGATTTCTGTTCTGGGCCTAGGTGCTTGTGTATTTGTCTTTGTGTGACCATGGCACCCACGACACAGGAGAAAATCCTACTGGGGGGGCTATGAGTGTAGAAAGTGTTTGTTTATGGTTATATGTTTACATGTGTATTATGTTTATATGTTCTCTGATCACAACCATGATTTTAGTGACAGAACTTTAAGATATGTTTGTGGTAGCACCACTGCTAAAAGTATTTCTTCATAATAACAATGGATTTAAGTCGGTAAGGTAAATATCGTAGTCAGAGGCGTTCAACTAGTCCTCATGGGTAGCAATGTATCTATGCTCGTAGTTAGGGTTGTCTATTGCGGTAGCATACTTGTATTAACAGCTAGGAATTCAATACATAGTATAACAGTGTATAACAATACACAGTATAACACAGTATAACAGGGTATAACAGTGACGTTAATAGGCGGCAGTAAGCATTTAATATGAGGTAATGTTTACTATTCATGGTGAGCGACGTACTCAACACCACAGGAACTGTATGAAGGATCTAAAATTCCCTTAAACCGGGTAGTGTACTCGAAAGAAGAGGATTTGGTTTCAAACATAGAAGACGTATTTATCAATGTAAATTACGTATGATAATTTATCAGCACATCCTTCCGTACAAGATTGTATATTATGCTCTGTAAGCATTTTCGTAGACGATATTCTCCACCGACGTACAAGAGAATATCCGTGCAATTGCGCATTTCGCTTAGGAAGCAGTCAGTTTTCCGAAACAATTTACTAAGGTTAAATTTAGTCCCGACGGGATAAACGCAATATGAGCCCGCAATACCTCCCGTGCAATCTTCCTGGATCGTGTGATTGCTTCCTTTCAATTCGCTTGTGGCAACTCGTACAACAATGTCGGGCACATTGTGTTCACGATTGGGAATTAAAAGATCCATTGCATTGTGATTAAAACATCCTTAGGAATTGTTTCACAAAGGAGGGAGGGAATGAAAGGCTGTGATATGCTACAAGCAGGTAACAAAGAATTAAAAGTGGCAAACAACGAATAGTGTTCTTACTCGAATTTTGAATTATAATCAAAATGATGTTAATATGAATTAATGATGTTTTTTAAAGTTTTTTTGATACTTTGTTAGAAAAGTTAATTAATTGCGATAAACATTAAAATTTGAGTGTGGTGGAAAACTATGGTGGAAATGGGAAGCAGTAAAGTACTGATTTTATTCAACTCCATTCATTGCGTCTTGAGATGTCGTGGGTGCATTCTGCACGCTTAACACATGAGAAAATGACAGGAGCCTCTCAATTTTGGGACATGGCTGGCGTTAACGGTAGAAGTTACTCTCGAATGAAATGCTTACATTCTTCTGTGACCCGCTACCGAGCGTCAATAGAAACGTTGAGGAGTTTTAGACAGTAACAGTTGGACATAACCCCTTTTGCTCCAGCACAATTCATGAGGACTTCCAAGGGTAAAAACACTGATATTGATATGATGTATTTTAACTTACATCGAAAGTTTTCCAGGATAGAACCAGTGTAGTTCGACCGGCTCAGTACCACCGCCACAACTATTTCTAGGGTGAAGCAGTTTTTGTATTTCAGTAGAAGGATGTGGTCGTCGGCTCACTTATTTATGAGATATGAGACGACCATCTCAGTCCTCTGGAGTAGCAACGCATCTGTGATCGATTTCAGATAGAACCTCCGTTCTAATCTCTCCGTTGAAGTTGCTTACAGGTGTCCATGGGCGGCAGTAACCACTTACAGTATCAGGTGGACTGTATGATCGTTTGCTCTTTCAATCAGATAAAAGAAGAAGAGTGGCAACAGATTTTTGTTTGACCAATCGTAGTACTATCTCTTAATATGCATCGTTAATATAATTAAGATTTCAGGCATATTAATATTAGGTAGGTATACAAAACTTTTTTTGTTTCACAACGTCTATAAATCGTACATTCAACAATAGGTTTTTATAAAAGGCAAGAACGAGGTACCCTAATGCGAAATTCAAACAATAGAGACTCAAAGTGCCTAGTGGCTGTCAGCGGGAAAAAGGTTTTCACCGGAGGGATAAGTCCCCTTAATGAAACTAAATCGTTGGAACAGCCAGTTGTTTCTTTAAAGTAATTGAAATACGTGAGTGCTCAGCGTTATGATAAATTTGTTGCAACTTTGCTTTAAGGTGAAGTAAATGGTATTTGCTTTTAAACTTTGTGTCATTCAACGCCTGATAATATTACCGAGCAACATTTACAGAAGAGGAAAACCAGGCACTTAATACGATAGTAAGCATAGCTTATAGGCAAAATGGTCACAAGATTTTTATAGGTAAAAGAAGCCTTTTGTAACAGTGATATACGTCAAAGATATAAATTTCATATGCATCTAGTAAAAAACTGTTATTTTGAGGATACAAACAGGTACTAACCGTTGAGCTCATATCACTCCCACCCGATAACACAGGGGGAAGGCGGTGGCTGAAAAACAGCGCTGCATGGGACCTGGACATGTGGCAGATGAAGCTGAGTCATAGCCTTTTGCCCATAATCTTTTCTAATTAGTTGTATTTTGTAAATCTTCTTTTTGTGTGGCAATAAATGCATTATTATTATTAGTGTTATTATTATTATTATTTATTACTTAAATTGAACCTAACATACTCGTACAGTCTTCTACTTTTTATACTTTTCATACTACGACGAGGTCACTTCATTATTTATTATAGCAATACACACATTTGATTACACATATACACATTTGATTAGTAATAATTCATTTGAAAATAATTCAAACGACCAAATTATCACATATCTCTCATATGTGATAAGTTGGCCGTTTGAATTATTTTTATGATTTTTAAATTTATTTTAAAGTATTGTTTACTGAAAAACAGATCCGATAATTATTGGAACTCAACAAGTCTTAGACCTACTTATATTATTTACCTAACATGCTGTATTGTATAAAAATCAGTATACGAGAAATCTGGTCTATCGGCCAATACGGAATTTTCCGATTTACTGTGCAAAATCTTGAAAAGCTTGTTACACAGAGAAATTGTATTGGCTGTCCGGCGCAGCGCCTGTTGCAACATGCATGACCATACTGCCTTCATAATACTACCTGCTCCTGGCTATAATATAAATGAACCTATATTTCTTATTTGTACATTCATACTGTAACGTAAAATAATTACATGTTAATCGTTAAATATTTATAACTCTGTTGTAAATTAATCGGTAGCATGGCTGTGTTTTGCCAATTTTTTTGTAAATATCAATTGATTTAACTGTTTATATATTATGTATACCTATTAAAGATTTTTTTACCTTTGATCAATAAATATAATTAATTCCTAGGGTTTACCACAGCTGCGATGTTGTCCTTGGTGATTAAATTGGAACGTCGCAATTCTTTTATCTTATGGTTTGAAGAGCGAAGAGTGCCGTTATACAGGCTTCTGTTCATTATTGTTCAAAAGTCGATCGTGCGCGAACATCGGAATTTTGTTTTTACTTTATTTCTGCCTAATAACAGCAGTGTTAAGCGCAGCTGTGTTTTGGTTTGCAGGGTGTTGTAAGGGAGACATACTTATTAGAGGCGTTCCAATTTCTTTCTTGGAGGTAGCAGAGTTAGATAGAACCCTAATCTGATTTAGGGATGATTTGCTCATTTGCTTCTTCCATATTATAAAGAAACTAGCTTTTTCCCGCGGCTTCGCCCGCGTAGAATTTGGTCTGCCACATTAAGTTTCGTGACAAATGACTTGATCCAAACCAAATCCTTATTTATATTACTAAAACTACAATCCTATAATT
>DWTU01002139.1:0-11940 GCA_018251515.1 Cecropterus confusis | reverse complement strand
ACACACAAAGACGAATACACAAACACCCAGATCCAGAACAGAAATCTAAACTCATCATTCAGATGTCTGTCTGGCCGCGGATCGAACCCGGGACCCACTGCGTGTTAGACCGGTATGGTGACCGCTCCACCACGTGGGTCTAACGGTCGCATACTTATTTCTAAGGAGCATTTATTTGATGATATAAGAAAAATTTCGTCCCTTCTCCCTCTTTCTACTGCTGTCCGCAGACGCTATATTTAAATATATATATACCCTATGACACTGTAAGGATTGAGACGAATCCAACAAGACGACGTTTCAAAATCCGTCAAGTTTGGCCCGGAGAGCGTGCCAACGAAAACGAAAAAATTGAACAAAAACGAGATAATAGTGAATAACATAAATGCCATTTAAAATTTACCTCGAATATACAATATAAAAATACAAACACAAAAATACGTTACTTACAAATTAATTTGTATGTAACGCATATCGGAAACGATAAGAATATGTCTCAAATTTCAAACGTACATTATTTTTCACCATTTGAATTTAATACGAACTTACTACATAAATTAATTAACAGGTAACGTTTAAATATCGCATATAGTATTAAGTTACTTATATGGAATAATTTTAAGTCATAGTTATGTTACTAAGTCTTAAATGTGTCTTTTAGCGGGATTTCTGTAACAGACTAAAACAATGTAGGTAGGTGTTAATAGACTACGATAATGTAAATAACGAACAATGTATTATATTCCTTTCGCATAAGGAAATACATATGACCAGTGTTACACATCGCCTCGTACGTAAAATACTTGTCACATGACAATTACTTATATGCTTCCCTTTGCCTATTTCATATGGAAAAACCAATTAGTGTCTCCATATTAAGATTCGCGATTGAGCATATATGTTCGACCAGGTGGTACCCATGCCTTTGTAGAACGAATTGATAATTCGTGAAAAAACTAAACACAAAAATTGCTTTTAGAACATTGCTTTTTGAACAAATCTTTGAAGGATATATTGATTCGAGAAGCCGGAATAACATATGTAGAGTTGTAAACAAGGAAACAGTGTGAGTGCGAACTGTCCGACCCCCTTAAAATGTGCCGCCCCTTTAAAAAAAGTATTCTTTTATAAATGAATGGCCAGATACGGAGCCGAAAGGGATCGAAAGATCGAACATTAGTATAAGCAACTGGCGATTCTGTCGGCCAAATTGCATGTGGATGCATTATACATAAAATGCAAGAAAACAGAACACTAACTAATTTCACCAGAAATGTACCATGGCGTTCAATTTAAAAAAAAATGTGCTCCAATGCAACGTTCCACTGGATATTATCTTACATTTCGTTCTAAGGATACATACGATTGAATATCTATAAAATATTGTAACTAATTTCTCGAAACATTGATCAAGTGGCTTCTAGTAACATAGCATGTAATTTTCCGATGTTTCGTTCAAGGCACTAACAGGTACAGACGCAGTCTAACATCTAAATATACGTTGGTAGAGAAACCAGTTTGATACCGAACAACTTGACGGCCAAATTAATTTCTTATCAAGCGATAAACGTAAATCGGTTGACAAAAACGATAATGACCGTCGGTTATCCGGCAGTACCGACTGGGCGTATAATTTAAAACTAGATACATCTGAGACGTGACAAATGTGGGTGGAACAAAATCAGTCATTTGTATGAAAATAAATAAAGCTTAATCACATTAAGAAGACAATAAAACACGTTTAAGAAAATAACGACTGTTCAAATTTAGAGAGATTAGATATAAACTATGAGTAAACCCACTAACCAAGGTCAGATCTATTTAAATATTGACAACAAGATGCTCTATTTGTTGTAATAATATTATAACTTATTTAAGAAATCGTAGCTCTAAGTAAAATCCAGTGAATCCTATCTTTCCCACATTTGTTCGTCGCGCATAGACGTCGCTATGTCCACATATTTACCACCCATTAAAATTATGGGCTTACTCACGCGAATTGTGCTATTCATTGAGTACGACCGATAAAAATAATGCGCGATAAAAATAACGATAAAACAAAATCACGAGTTGTGCATTAAGAGCACATAAGTGCAGATGTAGATATAATAGGTTCTACTTAAGATATTATCAATTCTATTGAATTGGAACTGGTCAACCCTGAAGGAATAGCTAATGAGATTGAAAATATTGATTTTATTGGTCCCATCAAAAGCAAGATTGTCGACAGAGAAAACCTAAGAATTAAGTAAAAATCAGAATTTTAGAATATGAAATAACGTGTACGTAGATTGTAAGTGTTGACACGCACCTTCTGACTTGTGTCGAAGTCAGAAGAACGGTTTATTTTGTATTTATATTCCTGTTTGCAAAATAATTCACATTTAATATTAAAATCGTGAGGTATATTGAAGACAAGGAAAACGGTTAGGAAATATGGTAGTAATAATTACAAGTACAGTTAAATCACTCGAAAGACAAAGCGAGGACCTTGAGGACATCAAGATTTACTTTTAACCGACTTCCTAAAGGAGAGAGGTTCTCTATTCGTCATTCGTGTACTTATATTTTTTTATTTTAATTACATCAGGTAGGTAAATGATAATATTATAATAATTATCGTTTATTCTTGAAAGTATATTTTATTTACGTCAGATTATTTAGGTAACAGCCACATTATTTGTAACATACGAGAACATGTTCATTGCCAAGTTAATAAAAAAGTCTTATGTAGTCAAGATAAAATCATGAACTAACACATTTAAACTCATGTAATAGACAGTTCATATAACTAGAATTGTGTAATAACATACATTGATAAAGTCCTGAACTGAATAAAGGGAGTAATCTGTATTACTACAATAAAATGTTTTATAGAAACAACAGTTTCTCCGCTGTCTATTTATTAAAAAAAATATAAACTTAATCGTTGTAGTATTCATAATTATAAATCAAATAGATGCAATTCGAATGTTATTTATGTATGTAAATAATGAATAGGTATTCGGTCGAATCCTACCAATTCATCATAAAACTCGTGATCATATAAATATTAGCGATGACATAATATGTACATTTGTAAATACAGAAAAGGAGATGATGATAACAGATACACGTCGTTTTATGGTTCTTAATCTGAAGTTAATTTAACGGATGGCAAAGAATCATAACGAATAAAGAACGAAATTGTAAGTAATGCAAATTTTCGCCTGTTTGTACCTAACTATCCCCACAATACGTGGTAATGAACCAAAGAACTGATAAAGCTTGCGATTAGTTACGTAACAACTATAGCCAATGAGTACTATAATCAACATACTTGTAACGCTTCAGACAATAGATTGTTCGGTTCTCGGTAACTATGCCTATAGACATTATCATTAAGTGTCAAGTTGTTTAGTAAATTTACTTGAAACTGTTGTAACGCTAACGAATCCATTACATTATTAAAATCTTTCAACTGACCAATTGATTAAAAAAAAAGTTGTACTTGTCATAAGTCTACCTTTCATTTTTCAATAATAAATATATGAATTCTTCTATAAAAATGTAACTGCATCCCTACACGAAATTGAACGTTTAAACAATTTGGATAGTATTAGTCCTAAGCAATATTTTGAATAAAAACATTAGATACATCAAAGAAATAGGCGTGTATTGTTTGGAATAGATTATTTACACTAATTTAACCCATTTACCACTAAATATGGTTCTAATGTGGTCAATTATGATATTTTTCACGTCAATGGCAACATATCAGTCACGAGCTTAAAGGTGGTTGACCGCAAAAAATATAACGGTTAAGTATCAGCAAAACAAATATGGTAACTGGTTTAAGATATGCAGACAAATTTCTATCTGAATATAATAGTCAATATGTTTATTGATTTCACGTGCGCCTTTAAATCTGACAGCTGTCATATTCATTCATATTAGCATTTTCAATCAGTCTAGCGTATAAGTTCCTTAATCAAGATTCGTGTTCATACCTATACAAACTCAAGAACAGCATTGAGATAACGTTATCGTCCCAGACATACATATAAAAATATTTAAAAACAGTATAATATGGAGTGAATCATCTCGAGTAACGTACGCGTCAGAATTCATGGAAAAGTCTGAATCGATCATAGCATTTCTGCAATTTCTTGCAAAAGCGCATTGGTAATATGCGGGATAATAGGTAAAAGGAAGTGTCCTTTGCATTGTCTAAAAGTATAATGTATTTTGATACATAATTTGGCCTGAAAGAGAGTTGAGTTTAAACGAAACTAGAATAAAGAAATATCTTACAGAATATTTCGATACTTTCAAACTATATCAGTTTAGATACTGTAAAATTTTAGTGTAAGAGGAATTTTAATGTCACTGTCAATTTGACATATTAGGGAATTTATTGACGTATTATTTCATTGACATACTGTCTTTCTAATTTACACTTCAATATGTTAACAGATAGAAAGAACAATGGAATCTAATCACAATTCAGCTTGCTTGTCGTACCTACTGGCAGAGACGAATGTGATAGGTTATTAATAACCGTTCACAATGACCCTACATATTGCTTAGGCATTGTGATGCAAAACGTGCGCACTTTCCGACGAAACCACGTCTTCTGTAGTGAACCTGACACTACAGAAATTATTACTTAGCTTACAATAAGTACGGTACATTTCCGTGTATTCATAATATCGAAACAAAGGTATAAACAGGTTGGGTAAATATATGAGCCGTTATGTATATCGTTATATACTAGATCATGTCGAGGTTGATGAAAGATCATTGCATGTTTGTAATAAAATATTTTGATGATGGATTATAAACGGTATCGTTCTTAATGAATAGCACAACGCAACTGAAAAATACACATAAATAAAAATAAAAAAGTAAACAATTAATTAATATCTAAGGCACTCGTACCAAGACGCTGTTAGAATCGATTTCGAAAATGAAAGTAGGAGAACATTGTTCGCATTCACAACATTTTCTATTACGCAAAGTTTTTGTTGCCAAAATTAAAGACCATATCAAACGCTTTTGTGAAGTCGTTTAACAAGGAACTATTTTGGGTCCAAAACTTTTTAAATGATGACACTTCTCAATGACGACCGATATAAAAACATAGATAGAAAAAGTGTGATTACGAAATAATAAAACTCTTCAGCATTTACAAATTTCGCACCTAGTCCATTATCTATTCTTGAAGTCCAAGTTACCTTTGATAATGCATTTGACATATACTAGTGTAGTATTGTGATATAGTGAGTGTTAGTAAGCAAAGAGTGAAAGTTTAAGAGTTAACGGTTAGATCGTCACATGCCATTCAAGATTGAAATACTAAACGTGTAAGAATGAACTTATTTCAATCCTCATGACAAATGAAAAGTATAATATTGTAATGGATATAACATACACAAGAAACACATACAGTAAATCCTCCACAAAACACCAATTCAACTACATAATAGTTACTTTGTACACTACTAACCAAGGCAGGAATTCCAAGGACTCTTGTTTATCCCGAAAACTAGGAAATAAATCAAGCAAAACATTTTAGCAAGTTTGCACATTACATTTTACAGTGGACAATATCACTAGAATAATTAAAATTCCAAATGCGTTCATGTTCTATGAGTTAATATTCTCGTATAAAAATAACCACTAATTCCCATACTCCTTGAAATTTTATTTATTCTAGATTCTTTGGGAAATCTGTCAATTCTATATTATTCCAATTAAATTGATATCCACAGTGTTTAGTAAGGTTTGCTTTTAAACATGCGAATTTGTACAGTGGCTTCGTCATTTACGTGAGAACAATTAATTTAGGTTCCAATATCGTCATTGTCTGTGATGTTTAACACTCTTTCGTCTTAATTTGTCACAAATTAAAACACAATTTTAATGTAGGTTGCGATGTTGCACGGAACTTGTTAAATTCACTTGGTAGATCCTTGAAGTTGTTCACATAATTGATCTTAAATTACTGCTACCGAGAGCGTGTTTGGTAAACAGTAAATATTAACATTGTTGTAACATAAATGTTGACACTATCAAATAATAAAACTGTCAAGTTTATATGAACAACTTGATGGATTGCCATCTTACGTCGTCTGCACGCCATTGATTGCGTTAGTTTGTTTATGAATATCATTCAGTAGATGTTAGGACATCTTTACAGCAGTTGAGGACAAATGGTTCTCGAAATGAACTTGCAATAACATGTATAGCTGAGAAGCAGTTGCTGCTATTGATTTCATCAAATTATTTGCCTTTTTACGTTATGATTATTTTATAGTGCCGTAATTTTTGTCTTATTTTTTTATAAAATGAATGAGAACACGCAATAAGAAATCCTAATGTTCAATTTGGACAACATGATATAGTTTTGTGTCAAAATCCTGAGCTTTAAACTGGTAACTGTTCTTAATAACTATTATTACCAAAATTTGGAATTGACAACTGCTGATCAACTATAATTTTGCGTAGATCTTAGTGGATCAGTGCCACACTAGTGCCGTATGTACACACGCATACATACCCTAGTTGGACCTGTCCCATATGTTTGTTCGGGTCGTCGGAAATCAGCGCGCGCGTCATGGATTCAGTGGTACTGGCACCACCCTCGTGCTAGCGAACAAACAAATATGTAGACAGACAAACATCGCCCAGAGAACGGCACAAGGCAAAAGCGGAAACCGTAACACATGGAACATCCACCATTGGCTGATAACTTTTTATGCTTGTTGTAGTAAAAAAGTAGCGCCGACGCGTCTGTAAAAATTCAGTTCAGTGCGGTGACCTAGCTACTAAAATTCCATAAAGCATTTTTTGCATGGTTAGTTTTAAAATCTACTTCGTGTTTAGAATACAGTGTGGACGGTAATAGGTACCTACCTATAGCTATAACAGTTCTATATTTCTGCTTCAAACATCAAATCCTCTCGTGATCTAAACTACAAAACATGAATAGAAATCATAATGGCATGCAAAGATGACAAATACAGAAAGCATGACGGTATGAAAACAATAAAACAAAATAAACGTCGATCACACGTTTTATTGACCCGTAAACGTTCCACATGATGGATGGACTTCAAAAATAAATTATGTTCGAAAAACTCTGGTTAGTTAAAAAAAAACTCACTCAGGCAGCAGTTGATTAGCACTGGATAGGGACTGGACTAGACCTCTAAGCTTCATATTAGAATTGACAATCGTCGAGTTGTATCGCTGTGCTACGCTAAGCTATCATTCCATCACACAAGAAGTTAAAGAGATGTGTTATTCTGATAATATACTATAAACCGGCTGTCTCCAATGCTTGCCTGAGTGGTGAGCGGTAGACTCCCGTATCAGCGTCACAGTACAAGCGCTGCAAAAATAATATCGTTCTAGGATTTGCTTTGACTTTCATCTATTTCTCCCAGTGCAGAGAAAGTTTTGAAAGTCAAGGCACTCCGGAGAACTTCCAAATTAATCTGCATACCCCAGTTTGAGCGCTTGCCCTCCCGCCATGAGTCCCTCTTCCCCCAGTAACGTCACTTGTTCCTCCTCGCGCGACGGGTCCGCCATCTTGTGCACACAAGCGCCGAAATGGCGCCAAGGTCAATAACGAGTCCAATGTCAATGTCATATTCTCGGCCATGAGATTTGATTGTTTCGCGATTGATTAAAATCAATATACTCAGTGTATTGAACTTTTCGATTTCATTGTGAACGTTTCATTATCATAATATCAATGAGATCAATTATAATGACACAACCGAGAAGAATGTGACATTGGCGTTGAAATAATATTATTTGATCATTATTTCTTTATAATTCTGTATTGAAAATGTGTTTAAGCACTTTTTGCAAAAAGACCCGCGACCTTTATGAAAAGTGTCCTTTTTGTAGAGAGAAAAGTGTGATTTAACAATTGTAATTAGTATACAATGATATTGTTACAAAACGTGCCATTTGCAAAGAGACCTTTTGAAAATTCTTTAACATTGTGATACATTGACCAAAAATAAAGATAACAAAAAATAATAACACGATGGTAAAATAATAACGACACTTATTAATCGCTTTGGAACCGATCGTCTTGGTGCTATTTTTTTTCTACAACAGCAGTTACGACCATCGCTTTTTCAAAATCTGTAATTTGATGTTCTTTAATCATGTATTTTTAATTCTAGACATATCTGAATTTATAGTATTATTATCAGCTACATGATAGATTAACTAAACAAAAGGGCTGTAATGAATTTTATAGCAACACTTAATATTAATTCAAGATGACCGAATTACTCTGACGTAGGTGATTAAACATAATTACGAACATTAACATAATGAATTGCCTACAAATTTCGCGCCTAGCATCACATGGATATGCCGGTGGTAATTATCTTATCTGTGATTAATATACTACACCAGGCAATGAGTATGCTTACAACAATATCAATTATAATATAGAAATAGATTATTTTCGAATATAATGTTTTTAACGATTGCTTTCGAAGGGGAAATCATGTGACTCAGTTAAAACAATGATATTTTAATTACAGTGAATGAGTGAATTGTAAAGACTTACCTCATCAAAGAAAACTTGCGTCTTTCTTAGAATATGTTTCAGCTCTGTAAGCTCGAGGTAGTTTCTCTTCAAAGCTTCTGCGTTCTGGTTTACTTCACGAAGCTCATTTTCGAGCTTTTCGAAGGTGGCCTGTGATAGATCATTAAGATAAAGTGTTTTGTTTCTAGCATGCATTACTTTTCGAAAATCGTACTTTGTTAATTTGTTACGAATTAAAATGTTAAACTAAAATCTAAAATTATTGAATTAAATATTATTAGGCCCTTATAAGCATTAAAACTAGCCTGGCAGAAGATCTTGTTGCCAGCCAATCAGGCAACTGATTGTGAGCCAATCAGTTGTTTCGACTAACAATCAGTATAAGACTGGATGCTTGGCATAATTCACACTATGAAAACGAAAGGGACCGAACTCAAAATTTCAGCGAACTGAGGTAAATACTTGAAACTACAAATTAAGTAGTGTATCGCCTAGCGAATTGTTAATCGTGAATCAAACGGACAAAATAAAACAAACATAAATGTTACGTCCGTTTAATAACCGCGCCCTTTAACAAACCCCCAAAAATGCGAACACAATTGTGATACTTCCACAAAAGGCAAATTCTAAATTAGGTCCCTTTTTTATCAGATTGAAGTAGCAAACGAGCATGCAGTCCACCTGATGGTAAGTGGTTACTGCTGCCCATGGACATCTGTAAGCAATTTCATATAGAACAGGGGTTATATCTGAAGTTGATTACAGATGCGTCGCTACTTACGAGGCAACCCTTCCAGCAAAACGCAAAAATTTCTTCACGCTAGAAAAAAGTGCGTAACTCACAAGTTCTATGATAGTCGCCGCATGTATAAGTGAGCCGGCAACCACACCCTTCCAACAAAACGCAAATATTTCTTCACGCTAAAAAAAGTGTGCTAGTCACAAGTTCTAAGATGGTCGTCTCACATATAAGTGAGCCGGCAACCTCACTCTTCCAGCGAGACGCAAAAATTGCTTCACGCTAGAAATAAGTCAGCTAGCTAGAAACACTACTGTTGATATTCAAAATTTAAATTATTTAAACTCATAATTAAATTGCAATGCAAATAAGAACATTTTTGAACCTATTTTAATTTAAGCGCGAAAGCGCTCATAAGTATCAAGGCGTCCATTGGTGACGTCACGTCTCAATATTGCATAGAAAAGCGATATAGTGAAACGTACTGAGCCGTGACGTCATTATTTCTTAAATAGTATCGTTAACAAAGCCGAGTGCAGTATATGTATTATGCTTTTATTTATATGTCCCTATTTAGAATTTTTCCAACTTTTCAATTAAATGATTGATTTTTGATGCAATAAAACTTTCATTATTTATTTATTTAGAAATTTTTTTCCTATTATTTAAAAAAAGCAATAAAAGGTATGGCCTTTTATTGCTTTCTAAAGATGGTCTACAGCTGTTATTTTTTTATGGACGTAGGAAACCGCCATCAGGAATTTAGTTCACAGAAGCTACAATGCGAGTCTTGTCTTTTCTTTTTGATGACATGCGTGGAGAAGCGGTCACCATACCGATCTGATATGCAATGGGTTCCATCCCCAGGCAGACAGACTCTGATTAAATATTCATTTAGATTCTGTTCTGGGTCTGCGTGCTTGTGTATTTGTCTTTGTGTGTCCATGATATACACGACACGGGAGAAAATCCTAGTGGGGCTACGACTGTTAAAAGCGTTTCTCTAAAAAATGCCATCAAAACATTCGTGTAAAAATATGGGTACCTATGACTATAAAAATCTTGAATCATATTCGCAAAAAATACATTAGAACCTCGAAAACAAAAATATAAATATCATTATGTTGCTTTTAACTATTAGGGTAGTAAATTACTCGAAATTTAACTAAGCACAATTTATTAAAAAAAGAATAACATATATTTTTTGATTTCCTTTTCATGGTTAAACTACTCATTCAATGAATTAAAATGATGTACCGTATTTCCGGGGATATACAAAAAATAATCAATAATAAACATAATAAGCACTTATTCAATCACAAATAATCTAAAGATTATAATATAATAGCTCGAAAGAAAATGTATCGCATTAATTCCCAAAGCCTTCCCTTCTGTAAGCGACGTGTAATTCGATTGCTCTCGCATTAATGGTAATGCAAAATGGCATTAATTATTCCCGCAATATATTGCCATTACCGAGACGAGGCTTTGTCCTTTCCCCTCGGTAGCATGTTGAAACATGCCTTACGCAGTCCTCGTCCAATAGAAATGTAGCTTTTTACTTATAAAATAAATGTAATCGTCAACAACCCATTACTCTTTGACAGCTGGATCAAGAATCATAGCTCAAGGATCATATTTTATAGCAAGAGAGGTTTTGGTTAGGTTTGGTTAGGTTAGGTTGCAAGATACTGGGATTTGTTCTTTTACTCTCAGCAGCCTATTGAAACATGCACAGCACAGCTTTTTCCAATCGGTATATAGGTAATTAAATAATTTATAGGGTCAGAATTGGCCAAATACTTTTTTTTAGAATGTCAATATATTTTAGTTAATATTTGAATTATTAGTATTATTAATTTTAATACAAGTCACATACAAGAACATACCAATATTCAGTACAATTTATAGCAAGCCTAAAATACATTTCATCTGACAACTGCGCTTGGTAATTCGTCTGGTATTCTAAGCATCTGAATATGACATCTGAATCGATTATTCGGTATTAATTATTAGGGAAAATCCATTGTTGGAGACATCAAACGCGGTATACAAAGCGCATGGCAACTGTTTTCCCCGTAGACATTAAACATCCAAATTGTGTGTCTATTGTTTGGATAGTTTACCGGTATAAATTTACAATCGAATTTTCAACGCTTTGAGCTCTAAATACATCTACTACAAAGTAAATACAAATATGCGATATAATATGCGATAATAGCTAATATACGAACGAAGTTCGAACCAGATAGAATTCACACCAAATCGTCAAACGAGGTTATGAATTTGAGGAAGATGATAACTATGTAGTTTGTAGAGTTAGGTTCCAAAATAATACAACACATTTATTCAAACGGAAATACTAAATGACTTGCATTTCTGTATCGGAAAACAACTCATCAAAGACAATTAATTGAACCCATTCCACGCTCGAGGAGGAGAAGATAATGGGGTATTACGCGAAGTCGCTCTTCCGTTATCCTGGCGACTATGGGATTATTGTTTCTTTCGTGAAGCTTTTCAAAACTTCACTCATTCACTTCATAATAAGGTCTTTGAATAGTACGTCGATATTAGTTACAGTAAATATGTATTCAGCAAGTACATATATATAATGAATGGACTATTCAACACAAAAAAAAAA
>DWTU01002138.1:0-11941 GCA_018251515.1 Cecropterus confusis | reverse complement strand
AAAGATTTTCTCCTGTGTCGTGGATGCCATGGACATACAAAGACGAATACACATACACCCAGACCCAGAACAAAAATCTAAACTTATCATTCTGATGTCTGTCTGGCCGGGGATCGAACCCGGGACTTACTGCGTGTCAGACCGCTATTGTGACCGCTCCGCCACGCGGGTCATTAAATAAACACACACACCTGTAATTATTATGGGGCAACCTAAGAGTGGCAACTCAGGGGTGGCAACGCAACTATGACGGGATTCACATAAAACCCTTCTTCTATATGGAGTTGGTTATGGGTGTCCACGCTAGCAGTGACCACTTAATTTCAGATATCTTTGTTATCTTCAACTCTATAAAAATGCTCCTTTGTTACATTCAATTCTATAAAAAAAAAAACAAAGATAGCTTGACGTCAACGCGGCGTTTTTATTGAGCTCGCGGCGTTTCCATTAAATGTTAAAAAATATTTTAGTACACAATAACTTAGATATTGTTGTAGATGTTGATAATGATTCTGCGGTGGCCTCCACACGTGTTTACGTTCCGTTTATCTGGGTTTGCTTAGCTCCTTTGCGACTTAACTCTATTTGCGGTAACTACTGACCACGAAACGCGTGTAAACACAAGCTGACGGCCGACATGGACGTTTTTAGAATAGCTACGAAGATATTTTAAATCTACTTATTTGTAGAATTGAAAAATAGAAATAGGAAAATACGTATTTCTTGTTTTACCCATTTTATGTTAATTTAATAATTACATATGCTTATATCGCCTTATTTTTAATATCTTTACAACTTTTAATATCATTAACATACTTCAAAATAATAGATTAATAAGTATTTTTTAATATATTAAATTGTTCCAATTATGGCACGATGACTGGAAATTTAAAGATTTTATTAATATTCAAAAATTAATTAATATAATTAAAATTCCCTGTACATAAAATAACCACATTAAATTAATAACTACTTCTCAATCAAGTAACAAAATTAGGTTTGAAAATTGCATTTAATGCATAAAACTTAATTAAAGTCACTATGTACAATGTATGTAACAAATTAACACTATGCACTTGACAGGTTAACTAAAACCGCAACACACGTGGTCGTGGTTATACTCATATCTTTGTGTCGTGGGTGCGAAAACGTACGCAAACCTGCCTTAGTTGCCTGACCGAAAATCGAACCCGCTATGTGGCAGACCGGTGTAACCATTGCGCCACGCAGGCGCCTGTTCCAATCCGGTATTAAAGTTACTTCATCACGTGTACTTGATAATGTATATAATGATTCTAATTAATTATTGTTATACGCCAAATTACCGTACTCTTTGTCTTGTGTCATCGCGGACTATGATGGATAGAGCTGTTAATTAGTGGTCGGTGGTAGTGGGCAGGCGACCGTCACGTTCAGACGGTCATTAGCTGGCGATGAAACCATACCGACATTCTTAGACATGCCTGGTAGATACCAATCAATAGGACAGAATTTAAATATCTGATGCTGTTAAGTGCTCTACTGTATCTATCATTACTCAAGTTAATGATGAATATGGAAGTATTGGTAGACTTATGGTTTTGCTGGCGTATCTTAGAGTTTACTACGTGTTATTTTAGAAAATTATTAATAAAATGCATTAATGTTGAAGAAACATAAAAAATTACAAAAATAAAACACAAATTCAGACATTAAAACGAATTCTGTATTCAACAGAAACATATCTGAAAATTCAGTAAAAATGATATTTAAAGTTTTATGAAGTTAGGTAATCCGCACTTGATCGGCGTAGTTGACTATGACTAAAAGCTTTCTCATATATACAGGAGACTCGTACCTAGAAGTAAAAAAATCATGAAATGATGATCATTATTCGATATGACTATCTCAAGTACAGAAAATGAAATGTAGAGTTAGTAGAGTTCAGCCCGAAGCAGTATGCAAATGCGCGCGTGCTCCCGCGTTACGTGGCGTAATGGAGGCTCTTGTAGCGATTTCCAGTTCGTTCCAGCCTGCTTTATTTATATCATTTATAGTAAGACATGGTGCGCCTTAAGGCTTTAGAGGATAGAAGATGAAAGGTGATTTAAAATCATATGTAGCGATACTTTTATCGAATTTCGGGTATAAAGGGTGTGGTAAACTTACACAGTGTATTCTTACTTAGTCATCAAGCCTGAAAACTAAGATAAATGTTTTATATGAGGCTCAGCCACACACAGCGCTCACTCACACTATTTAATTGAAACGCAAGAATTGCTTCACTCTAGAAACACTTGTAATACCTTCCTGGTTGAGACGTACTGGTTCAAAACGGTCACAATGTAATAATAATATGTAGAATGTAACTTACTAGAATAATCGATAATTTGGACAGAATAAGAATGAGTACAACAATAACACTTGTTCATATTTCGTCAAAGATAAGGATAACTGATTTATGCAATTTTAAATAGAGAAAAAATTTACAAAAAACAGACCTTAAATAAATAGACACAAATCACCGTAGGTTAAATGAAGGTTATTAGTGGATACCATGATTATAGTATGCCCACAGTGCACTTCTAAAAGTATTTTTTTCTTTTTTCCCTAACGTGCTAAAAGAAGTGCTCCTTCAACAACTTACATTTTATCTGTCTTTATGTAAAGTACAATAAAATGTGACCCGTGCTTAACAAGTGAGCCGTAACGACACATTAAAGTCAAAGTTATACGTATATGTAGAGACAGTTAGCACGTGTTGGTATTTCGGCATCTGTTTCATACAGATTTAATATCAAGCTGACACGTGTCGCGGTTTGCGGCCTCGCCTCTCAGATTATTGCCTAATTAATTTGACATATTGTCACTAGGAACAAAAAGTAGAAATGCTGTCTGTGGTTTTAAAAGTTGTTTTTGGGATTTAAAGAAAAAGTCGCGTGTGCTCTATTCTATATGTAATTTTTTTCAAATTGAATATTCATTTCTTTTTCCTCGCTTTTACATCTTCATTGATATTTTACTGTACCTACAGAATATTAGTATATTTCATTTCTCAGAATCAAGAGGCTTAAGTCAACAGTTAGTGTAATGTATATATTGTGGATCTCCACAAAGTTTATGATAGATTATATTGAAGTAAGTTAATAAGTCGCCATTAAATAAAACATATATGGATAATCTTTCATATAATTATAATTTCGAATAACCAGAAGTGTGTATGGTACATTTTAACCTTGTGTGTGTTACATTGTAGGAAGTTAAACATTGCTTTGACATTATATTAACACATACTTAATAAAATTATTTCAGTAGATATTCTCGTCCTCAAATATTACATTTAATTTCTACGATGGTAAAAAGATTAAATTAGATACAAATCCCTACCATCTAATTTGAATAAAAATTTTATGAATATACATAATTATGTGTACTCCCATTATCACTTAAATATTTTTACTACATTTGTCATAAGAATCTGTGATCTCCACACTGTTCGGATAATATTAAAATTTAGTTGTGTTATATCAAAAATATGAGATGTTAATAAGCTAGCAATAATTTTACGACTTGCAATTACCTCGTTGTTTCAGTTTAGACTCGTCGTATTCAAGTTTTTGTCCAAAGGTCGTCGCTATCGCCCATCGCTATGGTGTTCGAGCATAATTAATTACTTTTGTATAACTTAATGACTCCGCCGTACTTTTGTGTACTCTGCAATAAAACATTCATAACATTATAAATGTCCGGACAGTAAAAATATGAAAATTAACAATTAAAGCTTTCGGATCCGTGTATTTCTGAAATGATTTACAAGATTTTATTTTGGTTAGGTGCCTTGAAATTAAAAATCTTGTTCGTAAAAGTAATTATAAGTTACATTTGACATAATTTATTGCGGAAGGAAAGCAAGTAAAAAATGACTGTAGTAGAGTAAATATATATTCATTGAAGGATTTAAATGTGTACAAAGTAACAACATTAAATTTAAATTTATTATCAAATTGTTTGCATATAAAGATATTGTTCGTATAAAACATTATTTATATACAGTTATAAGTTAAACATGAACATGGTAGCATCCCTTGTGGTCGCCTCCGTTATCACCATTACTACTTTTACCTCATTGTTGTGGTTACAAGGGCGTGGTAAGGGGGACATACTTATGGGACATATTATCCAAGGCGTTTAAAACTTACTCAGAGGGTAGTAATGCAGCTATGGTTATCCTATAATAGAACCCTTATCTTATCTAGGGTTACTTATAGATATCCATGGGCGGCAGTGGTCATTTAATATCAGTGGACTAAATGCTCATTTCCTACAACTGTTATAAAATAAAATTGTGAACATAACATAAAATTTAAAAAAAAACGCGATAAGATTCGGCTAATGCTAGGTGTTGCAAGCCTCTTTTAATTAGAATTCCACACAGATTAATTGTGAGATACGTACAAATTATATAGATAGGCAGATAACCAAAAATAGCTTTGGCTAGAAATTCTGGTAATAACATATTATGTTTCCGGTGCTCTATGAGCGCTAGTTTCTATTGCTAAGCAGATATGCTCGCGATAGCAATTTCATTTTACTTTTTCTTATATAGCTAGATTTTATCAGCAGCTGCGGATAGCTGGCTTTTTCTACTATGACTATATAAGTATGTCTGTTATTCTGTGTGTTTTAAATTTCGTGTAAAAAAATAAAGGTAAGAGTTACAACGTACCTATGATCAGATACAACAGTGACAATTCACCATCTGATTGATAGCATGTGCGTAAATTAATTTGCTCATTTGCGTTACAACCTAATAGACGAAACCTAGTCCAGGTTATAGATCACCCATATATTCGAAACGCTGAAGACTGTGAGTATTGCATTTATATTTATATCCTTTAGATCAGAAAACAACACCGTAAGCAGAAGCACTGATAAGCAGTGACACATGCGCGCCAGAACTTAGCTCACAAATCTTTGACAAACGCGACTACAATACTAAAAAACGGAGTGTCTGCCAGAGTTATCTCTAATTAGAAGCAATTTTCGTGTGAACTATACATCGTATGAAATAATTGTTCACCGTTTTGATGTTTTTGCGGTCCCATTACCGCGTCTCGGTGGGTGCGCGGGCGCAGTAATTTATCGGCCATTGCGGGAAAATGGGATTTTGTGATAAAACATCACGTTTATGACGTTCAAAACATGATTTCTTTTTCTTTTAGTTTATGTGCCGGAATTGGTTGGCTCTTAACAACAGGATCTGGTGTATGAAGTGCCAAGTAGTGTTAATAGAACGTGCTACGAGTGATGTAGGTACTGTTACTTATAGTAAAAATATGTAGGGGAGGGTAGTGTACCATACGTAAATGATATCATAAGACCAAAAATCACTTTCAGCACGTATAAGTACGTAGTTTTTCCACGTACGTAGTTTATCAAAACATAAAGCCTGTGCCATCCCACTAATTAGAATGAGTACGAACTGGATACAGCTAAGTTAATTAAACTATTGTAAATTAAAGTTTTTCTATGTGAAAACGACATAACTTAATTTTAATGTTAAGTTCAACAAGTCCTTTAAGTAATTGAAGGTTCAAGGGCGACCAACAAAGTAAATCCGTGGTAACTACCTAGTGTTTATATACCTATGAAAAACGGTCTAAATGAGCAAGTTCCGCGTCGCAGGCCGCAGTGATTGGCGGGGTATTGGGAACCCTAATATTTCACGCTTGTCAGGCAACGTGCAAGCCAAGATAAAACTTTAATCGAAGGTGCAATTAACAAGCCTTTTTTATTTTGCACTTATGTATGTAATAAGAGTTTTTTTCCATTGCACAATGTGTGTACGTAAAAGGAATTTAATGGTAACCTATATTTTTTAGAACAATGATTGATTAGCATTTTCCTAAGCATTATCGTTAATTTAACCAACTTTTTATGGGCAGATTAAGCTGCTGGAGTTAATTTGGCGGATAATTACTTCAGCTGGAAATCAGTAGTATGGATTTATTATTGTTTTCTTAAACGTATAAACACTTTATATAAAACTTGTATATTTTTTCTGTCCAAAGCATACAAATTATCTTGGAATTTATTTTATTAAGCATTGTTATGTTCTAGCTGATGTTTTTTTTTTATTTAAGAAGACCGTCTGCTTCCGTGAACATTAATAAAGATTGAAGTTGGAATGCTGAATGTGCCTTCTAAGTTAAGTTAAAGTTAATCACAAATGAAAATCTCCCTTAAGGCCTTTAAAGGGCTGAAATAACCTCTATTTCAGCCCCTTATCCCACGTTATACAGTCCAGTCTGAATCAAGCAAAGTAATGTATGTATATTGGAATAAGCTAAAACAGATTATTTAGTTTTTAATACGTATTTTTAATACTTGTAGGACATAGATTCATCGTTGTAATCTAAGAAAATATGTTGAGCGCTGACTATGGGACTATGTACTATGAACTGTATATGTAAGAAACCAGCATATATTAAAGTTTGTTTTTTTTTTTTATTTTTTTATGTCATACAATTCGGTTTCTATTTTTTTGTAATTTCTTTGTTTCGGTTTATTTATAAGTTTTCATTCTATATCAATGTTGATCGATCCGCTTGTTTTTTGTGTATATGCTGGCGTCACGTTTCCAAATACGTAGCCTATGCCATTTTGACAATTGAGGCAAATCCTACGTTCCTACGTTCAAAAAATATTATCCTCCTTTTGACACGATCGGGTAAAAACTACGGTCGCACTGTCCATTCCCGGAGGCGAGTTCACGTTATTATTTTGAAGTCCAACCAACGTGACCGGGCGTTGCCTCGACGCCGGCCGTATATGGCGGCAAAAACTTCCGATTGACTACAAAAACTAACTAATTACACATCTTCATTTGACCGTGATGCGGTGGCGGTTTTTGCACGTTCCGGACCGCTGGTCGTACGGCTGGGAAACTGTTGCGAAAACTGTGACCATAAATAACTGATATAACCGATACAGCCGCCACCCT
The DNA here is from genome assembly GCA_018251515.1 of Cecropterus confusis. Lineage (NCBI taxonomy): Eukaryota > Metazoa > Arthropoda > Insecta > Lepidoptera > Hesperiidae > Cecropterus > Cecropterus confusis. Next base: position 4,959 of record DWTU01002138.1, on the reverse strand, counting down.
CTCGTATACGGCACGGACGCGACCGGTAGAGATCCCGCGTTTTTATGAATTATCGACAGGTATTATCTGTTTTGTAACATTCACGGCGTGGCTACATGAGCGACCGTTTGCAATGTTGTGACGACAGGCGACAGTCGGCGACAGTCGTCGACATGAACTGTCGGTGGTGTCTTACTACACTTCGTGTCTTACTGTTATATTCCGAAATTCTAAAATTTGTTAAAACATATAATATTTCATTAGCCTCCTAATGTTTCCTATTCTTGACATATTTTTTTTTTATTATTATTATTCTATTATCTAGACTACACCAGAATAAGGGTGGGGTTTTGACCATAAATATGTGTGTGTGTTGTTTGTTTTTTTTTAAACAACTTTACTAAAAATGGCGATAGTAAAAATGTAATAAAATAATGACATCATTATGTACAGCAAACGTAAGTCTTCTTCGTTTGCCGTCGTATGCTTGTAGATTTTTAATGGGAATGACTTTAGCTTTGATGTCTTCGGATTTGATTTTACTTCAGAAGTATTGTAGTATCTGCATTTATATTTCACTAAAAACATACGACTAAAAACATAAAACACTCCTCTTAGAAAATGAAAAGGAATGGCACAAAATAATTTAAAAATTACTTGAGTCATAGGAACGTACGTAATTTGTTTCGCTGAGTTATAATATATATAATATTTAAGTATGTATAAAAAATATCACACTTTATTTCCGTACAAACAAAGGCAAGGGAAGCGGAATAGACAAATATGAGTATGTAGATTTCCGGTAATTAAACAGAACACGTGGAATAGATAGGCGCTGAGGTCAAAGTGGAGCTAATTAGGAAGATTTTAAAGTTAAAAAAGGAACCTTGTGAGTAACTTTGTTGCTTATATTTTTTATACAATTGAGGAAGCATCTAATGGTGAGTTGTCATTGGTGGATGTAGTTTTTTTTAAATTAGAAGTAAAAAACGAGCATGCCGTCCATCTGATGGTAAGTGGTCACTGCCGCCTATGGACATGTGTAAGCTACTTCAGATAGAACAGATATTCTGTCTAAAGTCAATCGCAAATGAGTTGTTACTCCCAAGTGTGCCGACACCACACCCTTCTGGTGATAAGTGTGGCGGTGGTACATTCTCGATCGGACCACCCTCGTTCTACCACTTTGAAATATCTGATATCTGTAATTGACTTAAAATAAGATTGATAAGGTGAAAACCTCAACAATCAATATATGATTGTATTAAACTAATATCTAATAACTGGATCTGGAACAATAAATGTACAAATAATATAAAGTTACGCTTTCTAGACACTTACACTGTAATAATATAATGTTAACTTACTTTATTTTAGCCTTTCCTTATTCTTGTGAGTAATTTGTATCTATTATTTTATTTTAATATACCATAAACATAATGGGTCAAAACCAGGGGTGAAAAAGTAATTAACACTAATTATAATTATTAAAACAAAAACGTCAATAAAAAATAGTTTAGGATATATTATACTTTCATCGCAATTAATTTTAATAATTATTATAAACAAAATGATTTATTTTTCTAAGTGCCGAGGTAATTGTCGTTATAAGGACTCTAAGTAAATGTTTCACACATAAAATAATTATTATCATGTGTAAAAAGTGCAATTAAATACATAATTATGGCAATAACCATACGCCAATGTATTTACCCTTCATACTAATATTAATTTTTACAATATTAATTTAAATTTTTAATTGAAACATAATTACTATGAATATTTACTAAGTTTTTTACGTTGAGGAAAATGGACTAAATACCTATTAGTAAGTAATTTTATACGACATAATTTTAAATTACACTTCATTTATTCAACTTAAACTCGATACTTATTCCTCTGTAATAAGATATCTATATCTTTCATTTTTCCAAAATTTCTTTCTGGTCAAATCAAAGTAAGTGATCTTTGCTGCCTGTAGTAGACTTTTAGTAAATGCATTCGGATGAAATAGGTCTACCGTATTACGTCTATATAGTGATCAACTGTTTACTTGATTATAAAATTTTCAATTCTATGAAAGGGAACTATATACTTCATGGATTCGCTTCAAAAAATGATCGATAGAGCGTTGATTTAAAAAAGTTGATTTTAATTATGACTTTTTGTAATCAACCCTATCGTGACTTACAGATAAATGTATTCAAAAATACATAAATTCAAAATGCAATAATAGGAAATTTCATTTAATCAGTCCGTTTAAGATAGTTCCGTGGCGCACGATAATGAATATCGATGGTTTCAGAGTAAGGCGGGGTAAAAACTGCACAGACTTAACGCTACGTCGCAAGCTTTGAGCGATCGACTGCTTTATTTACCTGTTAACCATCTTTGGAACTTACATATAAAATAAAATTATTGATGTACTGCATTGCTCCTTAAGATAATATATTGATATGCAAAATTATAAATAAGTCAAAAACATTTTTCATATCGATTTTTCGGATAAATTCCATTTTCTGCCACCGTTTACTCCTAAAAGGAGTATTCCTTTTAAAGAAATAGAAATGCATTGAAATTAAGAAAAACGTTACTTTATATATCATAGATATATATATCATAGATTTTCAAATGCATGTATACCTGCGTGCATGCATACTATATTTTGAAACGAATTTCGAACGAGATTTTCTAATTAATACTAGTATGGTTATAGGTATAGTTTGAAAACGCTTAAGTTTTTCAAAGACAAGCAAACCCTTAACATAATCTAGTATGTTAACATATCCAAATAAGTTAGATATAGATAATATTATTTATGTAAAAACAACGACGATTTTATCTAAGTGATGGAGTACTGAAAAAACGAGCAATTATGAGCCGTTTTAATTGAGCAAAATACAGCAATTGTAATCGATTGTACGTTATTATAATGGGGTTCTAACACTGATTAGGTGCGTTCAGTGACCTAATGAATTAATTGGTTAATAGGTTTTTCAAAGAGGTACTGAGATTACATTTCAAAATTATATTTAACTTATCTTAACCACCTACGTATAACATGTAGTCACAATATTTTAAAATTAAATGTCAGAAACTGTGCTTGCAGGTACCTACGGGATAATGGCTATGTTTCTATACCTGTTTATGCGGCCTCGGAGTCGGCTAATATAGAGTTTTAAGTAGTTTCAAATTGGAGAAGTTATAATAAATAGGTCGTCAAACGCTTTGCTATTATTATTATTTAAATAATAACTTTACATTTACATCCATAATTATTAGTGTCTTCATTATTTACATACCTCACTGGCTGGAGGTCAAAGCCAATAGTTTAATGTGTACTAAACTAAAAGAACAAATATATCTAGACTAAAAACAAGCAAAAAGTTTTCTTTTTCCATTGAAATTTACTGCATAACAATTAGCAACATGGTCACTATATTGAAATAATAGAAGACCATTTTCCCCTCTTCACCCTAAGTTTCATTCCTCAAAACCAATTTTGATTGTGATGTAGAAAAAAGATATGTTAACGGGAATATATTGAAACTAAAAAAGTTTTTTAACCGCTGAACTCTTGTAAACTGAGCCTTTTACTTGTTTACAAACAATAATAAGTTATCTGATACCTGTAATACAGCGCCGCACGCGAACGCTATACGTAATTTGCATAAAAATGTTCTCGATTTGATTCTTGTCTATATCCGATTGCACGAGCTTATAGATGTTAGAACTAGTAATCAGACATTTGGTATCAACTCAAAATGGAACAAACTAATATGTGTAGCAATTCCTTATCTCCTGTCAAAATGTTATTCTTTTCGTACGTTCGAGTCGATCACTATATCGTACCATATAAAGTAGTAATGTATTTTTTAGTTTTAAAATGAAAAAATAGAGCTACAGTATCACTTACACCCTTACACGTCGTAGGAGTACTACGCGACTATTAGGTAACTCCCGGAGGTGCCGGCGGCAAGAATAGAGTTCGAACCGCTTAGCTAGCAACTCTGTGAAGGACGACGGTGGCCTTCGTGAGGACCCAAAAGATTACCATCTTTCTGGTTAGTGTAGAGTGAGCGTATTTCCTTTCTTAGCGCCCGAGGCGCGGGTCACCTTTAGGTTGCGTCCTCTGGGTGCGTTCCCATTAAGATTCCTGACTTCTCTACGTAAGGCTGAGGATGATCACCGAAGGAATTTCAGTAGGCAAACATTCTTTTGATGAAGCTCCTAAGGCACCAAGTGCATTTTCAATGTGTCCTCTCCATTACCAAAAAAATCCAGATTAGAATGATGTCATAAATGCGAATGAACGAAAAGTCAAGAGGTTTACTGAATCGTAAAATGTTCTTTTCTTTTGAACCATTCAAACATTTCATTCAATTTCGACGCTTAATCGCGATAACATATCTGTGACTTGACATAAGCTATTTCACAGCGGCTCCACCAAGAATGTGCAAAGACTACGCTCTCTGAATATCACTACATTAATTGGTTCGTATGAAGTTAGTGATCCCTGTATCAGCATTTTAAGTCCGCTGCTGGACATAGGCCTCCTCTAGGGTTTTTGAAAACAGGTTTTTGTCACATCGCGGTTGCTAGTCGCAGTGGTTGTTGATCGCACAGGAATCGCTGTTTCCCATCTACTGGATTTTATTCCATAATCGTCTATATGGCGTTCAGGGGCAAAGAGGGAGTGACGCTATTCAAGAACAACACTACATGGCACGATATGAGGTTAGTATAGAGATTAAAATTGTTGATTAATAGTTGTTTGGCCTCAGTCGTATTTCAATCCATAGCCCTGGTCTCCGATACCATCAAGATTGTTAATTGATAAACCTATGTTTTATGTTGAAGTTACGTTTGTAATTATACAAGGTAACTCTTTTTGCTTTGTTTGCAAATATTTTTGTCTTAATTAGTTTTAGTTTTATTATTCTTTAAGTTGTCACTGTCCCGACAACTGAGCACGGGTCT